>OX387189.1:31286322-31401710 GCA_947561395.2 Buxus sempervirens
TCTCATCAATGGCTTTTAGATAAGCTCTCATACAAACCTTCCAATAGGCATAATTACTGCCATCAAAGAAAGGAGGGGTAGTGGAAGACTTGTCCATGACACAAGGAGTCAGGGAACTGGTAAAACCTTTTTGATACCAATTGAAAAATACAGTTTAAACTCCAAATACACTTAGAGGGGGGTGAATAGGTGTTGCACAACGGAAGTTAAAATTTTCTACTTAACTAAAAACAAGTCCTTAATTAAATAGCATGCACAAGTCCTCAAATTATTTCAGAAAATAATTACTAAGTAGCAAGCCACCCAAATTGCAAAATAATTAAAGCATATAAAGAAATAAACAAGACAAGTAATTTGGTGATGAAGGGAAAACTCTATGAGAACTCTCACTAGAGAAAAACCCTCCAGGCTATACAGGAGCCACATAAAGATCCACTATAAGAAGAGGGCTTACAAAGTGTTTCAAACGACTCAACAAACTTTGCTAGACTCTGAAACTCACTAACTTGTCAAGCTTCTGAAGAACTCTTCAGATCTGCAACCCGCAGGGCTCCAGAACTCCAAAGATCTCCTCACATGATCACGCCAAACATCCACATCTGATACCATGGGAACTCCCACGTGCAATCCTTCCCAACCCAGAACTCCAAGGCTTTGAATAAGGAAGAATAGAAGAAAGAGATGTCTCTAAGAGAGAAAAAGAGAATGAAGATTTTCTCTAGAAGAATAGGATGTCTAGGATTTCTAAAATATCTCCAACATATTTTAGAAACGTCCCCTAGTCCTATAGGTTTCCAAGAAGTTATAGATAAGATAGAATTCAAATAGGAATTGAAGAAGTGGGTTTTTTTAATTCTCGAAACTTTTCAGGCTCGAAATACAAAATTGCTGATTTTGAATCTTTTTTCAACCCGGTTTGAACCACAACTCCTAGAACCTATCCTAAATACTCTAAACCACATTTTGGCACAAATTAAACCAACTTAGGTCTCTAAACCTAACAAGCGCAAAAAATAAAAACAAAAATAAAAATAATAAAATAAAAGGAAAAAGGGTTAGGTTCTTTGTCTTAGGTTTCATTTTAGTAGTTCACAAGCACAAAACATCATGCGAAGAGGGTTGCACAGCAAGTTCTAATTAGAGAAATTTCCCTGGTTTTCCTTGGAGTCTTGAGGTTAGCAAACAAAGAAAATCTTTGAGGGAAGTTTTGTTGGATTTCTTGCAAGAATGAGCCTTCTCTTGGCTCATTTTACTCAATTTTAAACACTTTGATGACCATCCATACTAAGACCCCAAGGATGGTGGCGACTCCTACATTTTTATAAGTCTCGTGTAGAATCAATGGAGTTGAATTTTTTAATTTCTGTCCTTCTTGATTCCATTCCTCATCTAGCATGCTTTAATAAGATTTTGAACACGAAAATCATTATCAGGTTCCCAATTGTGCTAAAATTAAAAATATTGGGGGATTTTTTCAAATTCTAACTCTCAAGTCATGTTAAGACTAAATCATGACTTGGTCATGGAATAGTCCTACATTTGCTTAATGATTTGGTCACGGACTAGTCCTACATTGGCTTGCCCTTTAATCGTGATTGGATCCTATCAAAGTCTAAAATCTGCAAAAGAGTTTAATTTGGTCATTTGGAAACCTCCAAATCCCAATCTTTCAAATTTGGCTTTCAACCATAAAAATCATTTGTAATGCTATATCTATAACCTCAACCATAAAAATTGTGGTTATACACTATATTCTTGCCAAGAAGTAACTCATGTTCTATTATTTGACAATTAGGCCAGAGGTGCATTTACTTAGCACTCTACTTAAAACATGGAGATCTTTATGGTTATACAATATATTTTTGTTAAATTCTTATAAGGGTCAGAGCTATGCAGAAGTTGTGCAAACTATCGTTTTTACACTGTATTTTTATAAGATAAAGGTTCTACAAATTCTCATGTTGTGTCGTTTCTATATAATGGTTCTTAAGACTTTTATGTGTAAGGCAAGCAATGGATCATCAATCATCCAATCTAATTAAGCTTTTATTCTCATTTGGGATGATTGTTATAATATTCCTTCTCACCCTTTTTCTTTTCTTTTTTTGTGCATGGACACTTGAATATTGAAGACTAATTTTATTTTGATATATCATGTACGATGTACACTACCACATTCCACAACACTCATGAATGATTCTTGACTTTATTTTATTGAGTGATGCTTGGACACGAAAAACTAGCGTTCATCTTCAATTTCCTATTTATTACGGTCTTCTAATTTATCTTGATCTGTTGTAGAACCCAAAATCAAATCTCCACAAGTTTGAATTTCAAAAATAAATTCAATTCCTATCTAAATTGGTTGCAACTCAAACTAATGGGTGTTTGGTTCCATCTAGGGAATGAGTTCTAAAAAATACACTACAATCCAAAATCACCCTGTGACTCGTAGAAAGAGTTTTGCAAAAGTGCGGTGCAAGCTTATAATATTTTTAAATTCTAAAATATATACTTGAAAGTTGTTTTAAGGACTTTTATATGACAAGGATAGACTTGTTATTTATTGAAGCTTCTTTGAAGTTAAAGCAATGGTAAACTTTTTTTTTTAAACCCACTAAGGCATGAATAACCTTATTAGCACTCCATCGGAGGGAGGAGGGTTGAGGCAGACCCTAACCTGTGTATTAATATTGGGGAGGACATAAAACCTTACCCCTAACCAAAGCCAAAAAAAATACAGCTAATATCTAATGGAAAATAATCTTGTTCTATCATGAAATAAACAAGTTTTAACATTAAAAGGCAATTCAGAAAAGGACTCATAAACACATTTAGAAAGATGAGAGAGGGGGGGGGGGGGGGGGGGGGGGGGGGGGGGGGGGACATAAAACCTTACCCCTAACCAAAGCCAAAAAAAAATACAGCTAATATCTAATGGAAAATAATCCTGTTCTATCATGAAATAAACAAGTTTTAACATTAAAAGGCAATTCAGAAAAGGACTCATAAACACATTTAGAAAGATGAGAGCAACTCTCATTAGCCAAGCTATTAGAAATTGAATTTGCTTCTCTATAAACATGGTGAACATCTCTATTAAAAACTTGTAACCTATCTTTAACTTCTCTCCGCCAAAGAAAAAACTTCCAAGGAATGGAGACCTTACCCACAATAGCATCCACTATAAGCTTCGAATCAGATTCAATGTGGAGATCTTGAATACCATGGTTATCTGCCAGACGAAGACCATCTCTCATTGCCAATAGTTCTGCCACTACATTAGATGTGTAGCCAAAGCAATGGTAAACTTGTCATATTTATAAGCTCAAAAAAGTCAATTGTCCTTCACTAAGCATCAAACCTAGGTAAACCTTTCTTCCACTTTGTAAACTCATTTGAGGAATATGAGTTCCCATAGAGCTCATTCTCAATCCAGAATGAATGCTAGACGAGGCCTAAGAATATCATGTTTTTTGGGTTAAATGGTTTTTCTGAAGAGAATGCAACAATGACAACAACAATGCATGATTCTAATGAATAAGGATGGGACTAGCAAGGTAATCCATTTAACCCACCTTATTGGCATCCCAACCTTTTAGTTGAAACTAGCTAGTGGTGCAACTTAGTTTGATTTGTTAACCCAAGATCAAATCGAAGTAAATTAAGAACCGATTGCTTTCACATGAAAACTGAAACGAACATATATGTATATATAGGTGTTTACACCCGCCATAGCCCAACAAATAAAAGAAAGCCACGTGACACCTACACAGTCTAACCTCACCGGGGAAGCCACATCAATGTCTACATGGGCCAGACACACGATCGAAGCCACGTAAGCACATATAACGGGAAAACTATTCTCTTACGTTTAAGAGATGACATCACCGTCAATACAAAATTGACCGCCGAGACCATGTGGATAGGCAACGATGGATGAGGAAGTTATTTGTTAAAGATCGTGGCAAGAGGTTTATCTCACATAGACGAGAGAAAACAGATGGATAATTCTCGGAACGGACATAGAGTTCGTGCAAACATGGGTCAGTAGCAACCGTCAAAATCCGGCTATAAAAGGCAAAATCTCGAAAAGCTCAAGGACGACCTCCATTCAACCGCAACCGGTTATTATTATTATAACTTGATCATCCGTGATCTCTATCAGACTCCTACACCCTAACTGTAGCAAGAAAGGATAACTTAGGACTCCTCTTACTGCTTCCCGTTGCAGTGACACTTCAGGTTACTATTTACTCCGATTGAAGTAAAGACCCTGCCACCGGCAAGGAGGTTGCAGCAGCCCCTGACTCCTAGTCCTGTATTCCGATTACTACTACAGGGTTACGAGCAGCAGGTCCCGAAACCATCTTTGGCCAAGCCAGGTGATTGTCGGAACATTGGCTAAGTAGTATTCCTGGGTAGACCCCCCGAATTAACTCTTTTAGCAGATGCCCCCTACTTCCTTTCCTTATACTCCGACTACAGCTATAAGGTTAGGAAATGCCGGGTACTGTCAACCCAGTTGATTTTCTTTTGTTTTATTTCCTTTTGAGTTACTTAAGGATTTGTTGTAATCAACGGTTGCATTTCTGGCGACCGATATCTAAATGAAGTACTTTCTTATCGTCTATTTGCGCTTTCAAACACGAATAAGAACCCAAACGAAGATCAAACCCCTTGTCTTCATTCTCTTGTCTAATCAGCTTTATTATAGGTGACTTGCAGTACAGTTAGACCAACGCCAGTTTAGATTCGGAACAGATGCCCGGGGTCAGGATCCGACCCGAATCATTATATTGAAAGATACTGACACGCCCGCACAAAGACACATCATCCCACGGCCACGTGTCAAACCCGGACCAATTTGGGACCAACAATAGGTTTGCTTAATTTTGTTTGATTTAGTTTATTGACGCATATTTTTAAGTTGGGCTTTGGTGGTTTATAACATCTATATTATTATTTAAGCGAATTCTTTGGAATATTTTAAAATTCTAACCAGCCTTTTTACTTGCTCATGAAAAATTCTTTGAAAATTATTAAAAGAATCTCGTATCCAATAGGAAACTACCTACCCAAGCACTCTTGTTTTATCAAGTAACTTCCTATTTGTTTATCTCGTAAAAACTAACACCCAAGGAGGTCCCACTTTAACTACCTATGTCTATTCTCGTGCATCCTTTATCAACTCAAAGCCAAACCAAAATAAATTCAAGACCGAAACAAAAGAGATTTGGAGTAAAAACTGTCAATTGCATTATCTAGTGATTGACTAGTTTTTCTTGCGATTCACAAGAGACGCCAGAAAAAGTTACGTTAGAGCTCAAATCGGCTGCAAATAGTATAGCAAACTTTGCTTTGGATAAATACTCTTGTATGCGGAAATCCAAATTACCAGTTGAACTTAAAGGCATCCTACATGATGACTGTATAGGGAGAATAGTGAGTCAGTTTTGTATATTTGGTGGGTTGGCTGACTCATTTGTTTTTGTTTTCATTTGCTTCGGTCATACTTAGTAGGCTTAATTTGATCCGCCACAGACTATTGTGTTTAGGTATAGGTGGTCTCTCGATTTTAACTTGTATGGTTCAGAGACATAGCCAAGCGACCCAAATATGAGCTAGGAAAGTTCGTAGACACCGTGATGATCCGGAAAAGTTGCGGGCTCCCATTGATTTGATTGGACCATTTTTGTTCAATTTTATTTCTAAGATGTAAATGAAAATTATTTATGGTCCTGCCATGTGAGTTTAGGCCGAGCAATCCAATGGGCCCCTCTGTGTGAGCTTTTCCTAAACTTGGCCTAAATAAGCCTAAAGGCAAGTTTATCTAAGACTATGAGAGTTCTAGGACGATGAGAGTTCTAATTGGTTTATGACTGTTTGGGTTCATAATTGGTTTTTCTAGGACTATGAGAGTTCTAAAAATATTTTTAGGCTTATCTAGGCCTAATCTTAATTAAGCCCTTCTAGGCCCATGAGATTCTAATACAGCTTCATACGTGTTTGGGTCCATTAGTATGCCTATAATTTCTGGGCCCAATATTATAAAGATGATTCATTGCCATACCAGCCCATGAGATTCTAAAACAGCTTCAGACCTGTTTGGGTCCATTAGTGGCCCTACTAATGTCCACAAATCTCTCTTTTCTTGTTTCCAAGGATTTATAGTTGAATTTGAGATAATTTCTAGTCACACGATGTAAGACTTCTAAGGCTTTATTTTGAAAAGAGTTATATGTTTCTCCCTCATCAAGTTGATATCTCTCCCTGGTTTCAAGGGAAGATTTTCTTTAATTAGAGTTAAACCAAGGAGAGCCATTCCAATGGAAATATCAAGTTTTTACCCCTTTTCAAGTGCCCATATCATCACTTAACAAGGAAACTATCTCCTGAATGAGAAAGAGAGAGCGGGAGAGAGATGGAACATAAGAAATTTTATTAAGATCATATGAAGACAAACGCAAAGGAAATGCACACAAAACTACATATGTGAGATTAACATCTTACAAGGTTGATGTATCTTTATTTTATTCCGATGAGATATCAAAGCATTAGAGAAGTACAACACATAACCATCATCCATGAGTAATTCTCTCTACCTTTATTTTCTATATGATGCAATGGCATCGAAAGTGCTCACAACGACCTCCTGAGAAGCCTACTTCTATGCAAGGATCATTGCAATGGTGATGATATAATCAAAGTCTCGTCCCATCACTCTATTCCTCGGGGGAGGAGTCGGGTATGGGTGCTTTGCCTCCAAAACCTTGGAACGGATCTTTTACCACAAGAAGGATAAAAACCATAGAAGTTTTTCATATTAGGATGAGTTGGGCATGTGAAAGAGAAGATGTCTATATATATGTATTTATGCATGCATATATGTATGTATATTTTGTATTAAGGAGAGATAGAGAAAGAATTTGGAATGCAGAAGCGTAGCTCTGAACAATGCTTATATAGTAGTTCCAAGTACTAAATAGTCCTACATGGATTTTACTTAGATATCTTTTTTCTTTTTGTTTTTTTGTTTTTTTTTTATAATCTCCTTGAGGGAAAATATCACCTGTAAAACCATAGATTTTCCTAAATAAAGTAAATTAAATAAGCCTAAATATTGAGAAGTTAAGATTTAATTTAGGTATTGGAGGAATAATATTATGATCCAAAGAGATATTAGTAACTAAATAAATAAACAATAATTTTGAGTAATTAGGAATTTAAATAGTGGCTTCATTTAAATAGGAAAGAGCAAGGTTGATTTAGATAAATTAGGAAAGTGACTTAAATATGAACGTTGGAGAATATAGGTATTAATCCAAGTGCATTATATGGTTAAGATAAATGTGAGGAATAAAGAGGAGCATTTTTGGAAAAAGATCCAAAGGTTAAGTATGGAATTACAAGGAAATGGTATTTTAGTCATTTTCCAATTAGCCAAATTAATATATATTGAGTAATTAAATAATTATTAGACTTGAAATATTTAACTAGACTTAATTTGGGTTAGGTTTGAATTTAAATAGCAAATTATGGCTTAAAAGTAGGAAAAAGGGTATATTGGTAATTATGGTTGATAAGGAGCCTTAAATTTGAGGATAAGAGGAGCTTTGGGGTGTTTTAGTAATATTTTAAAATAAGAAATTAAATTAGCACGAAAATAAATTAAAATAAATCCTTCTTTCGTATGAGATACTTAAAAGAAGAATTAGAAGAAGGGTCAAGATAGGGAGCACCACAAAAAAAAATGCTTTTAGCGGTGGACTAAGACTACCGCTAAAAGGCAAAAGCCCGCCGCTAAAAGTCCAACCGGATGACACTTGTCCGCTGTAGATTCGTCCGTCGCTGATTCTTTCAGCGGCGGACGTGCCCGCCGCTAAAGCTCTTTTTTTTCCGGAATTTACGTTTTTTTTTTTACGACCCCTAATTTTTTTTATTTTTACAAATAAACCCCTCCCACATACCCCACGTGCGAGCATGCATTTGGCCCAATAAATCACACCCCACCTGAACCCCCCCCCCCCCTCTGTAGACACCCCAAATTGCACTAAAAATGAGAAAATAATTGAAAATATTAATTGGGATTTGAAACAAGTCAAAAAGTGTTAAATCTGGCCAAACTGGTCATGACCGTATTTTGTTTACGGTCTGGTCATACCTGCAGTTGATATACGGTCACGGCGTGCCCGTATTAATAATACAGGCAGGGTGCGACCGTAATATATATACGGGCATGGGGTCTTTGTGGGAATTTTACCTTTTTTTATTTTTGAGCCTTATCTGCACCCAAATATCTCTCATAGATAAGCGAATTATCTTATTTATCTGTTCGAATTATCTCATTTATCCTTGTTGGCCATGGATGGGCATTATCCTTGTGTTTAACTCAATCTGAAACTCTATCTTGCTAAACCTTAGACCAACCATACCCCTGGCTTTGCTTATAAATAGAGGGTTTTTCCTCAAGCAAAAGGCCACGAAAATTTGAAGTCCAAGGAGCTCCAAGAGAAGAGAGGAATCCCTGCTGCTCAACTTGCTCAATCCAGGTAAATCCCTTTTTCCTTTTATTTTCTGTCTTCAATTCTAGAAGTAATAGGATCTTCTCCATTGCTGTAGAATAAGGCCATCTTTTATTCTGTATTCCTAAACTTGTTTCTAAGTACCTCAAGAGTCTCTCTAACCGTAAAACATGAAGAGAGAGCTAGGGGAAAAGAGAACAGGTGGATCCGTAGGGTAGACCCCCATGTGCTCTAATTTGTGAGATGTGGTTGCTTTGAATATCCTGATCATATTTTAATGGTTTTTATGTTGAATATGAATGAAACATGTGAATCTATGATGTTTATAGCATGAGATCCCCACTTTTTTCTAAAATTTGGATTTTCACCACTTTTGCACCTACAGCACTGTTTTCGTAATTTTTGTGATTTTAGGCTAAGATCCTGGATCTATCATGATCAATATGATAGATCTGGATTCAGAAGCCTGAAAGTAAATTCTAGGGTTTCATGAGATGGTTTTTGAGTTGTTTTTCACTTTTGAGAGAAGACCCTACGGTCTAAGTTCTCCCCTTTTGATGTTCTTCATCAACGTGAGTATTTTTGGTTTTGATTTCTTGATTTAATGTGAAATTTGGGCTATATCTATGTCCTGGACTGTTCAAGTTCAATTTTGAAATATTTTATAAAAATCATATTTTTCTAGATTTCTAGAATTTGACTTGAAGCCAGATTTTTGAATTTTTCACTTTAAATTGGTTTTATCTGATTTTATCTCAATTTTATTTTAATCATGAAACCCTAGGAATGGTATGATCATATTTGAAAGTTCTGGATCAATCAGGCTATTCGTATGAAAAAAACCATACATCTTTGTCTTTTTTGTGATTTTTATAGCAAGCCTTTTTCCTTTATTTTAACATGAACAATACCTGGTAACCACCTTGTGTGGATGAATAGGGGTGCCTAACACCTTCCCCTGTTCATAACCTAATCCCCTTACCTATCTCTCGTTGTTTCTTTAGAGGGTTATTTTTACCCTAAATTTGCCTTTTTGTGCTTATTTGATATTTTGGTGTCCATTCACACCTAAACAGAATGGTGGCGACTCTTTATTTTTTACCAATCCCGCGTGATGATCAGGAAGTCATTGAATTGATTTTTTCCCATGTCTCACACCCCACCCCACCCCCCCCCCCCCCCCCCGCCATATATACCCATACCCGACCCACCCACCCCGGGCCCTCTTTCTCTCTTGCCCTCATGCCCGCTGCCCCTACCCCTACTGTCCCACCTCCTGCCCCTTGCCCCTACGAATTAAGAATGCAAAAAAGGCTTCATACTAATCCATATTAAATGTAATAAAACAGAAATTCAAACAAATAACAGAAAAAAAAATCTGATTTCTCTGAATTTTTACATAAAATTTACAACAAATCTTCACATCTTCCAATAGCTGAGCAATGGGTAGCAACAAAAAACAGTGAAGACATCTTTATTCATGTAGACCTGAAAAAAGACAAGTTCCCTCCATTAGAACAAATCAATAAAAACTAATACTACCTTGAACAAATTATAAGACATTTTAGTTTAAATTTCAAGTAACAAAGAAGGCCAAGATGACATCAAGATAGTGAAAAGAAAACAATAAGCTAATACTACTTCAAAAGAGCATAAGGCGACTGCCTGCATCACCAACCCTTGCAACCACAGAACCTGTAGAACTCCTTCAAGAATGCTAACCTTTACATAATAAAATTCTCAGAAACTCAAAGCTTCTTAGATACAAAAAAAAAAGAAAAAAGAAGAAACATGAGGGAATTTAGCTAGGCCATGCTCGACCAATAGGTCTGGTAAAATATCTAGTTTCTTGCAAAGTGTGATAAAGAAAATTGCATAACAAGGCAGTGTTCTAACCTTTTGCCAGAACCCCATAAGATGGTTCTCACTTTTCTGGAAGGGAGATGGGAACGGAGTTTCACCAGAATTTAACCTAATGCCTCCTGCTCTGTACCTGCACAATATATTGCCTTAAACTCGGTAATGAAGCAAGTCGGTAGTAGTGAGTAATTAGCAATCTAGCAAGGACCACATAAGTGGTACATATTTTATATTATAGTTCTTGGATAAACATTTTGAACATAAGCAGCCACCAAAATGAATGCTACCAAACAATCTAGAAAACTCATCAATTAGTCAAAACACCACAAATCATAAAAAAAGCAGAAAACTCAAGTCAACAGCTAGTCTTTTATATTGTTTTACCATTTTCTATTCTCTTTCTCGATCAAGATGGCATTCTAAATTATAAGAAAATCCCTTACATATATTAAAAAAAAAGGATTAAAGCTACAACCCAAAAAAATTAAAACCAAACACATCAATCCCAAAAAAATAAAATAACAGATACTCATAGGAACAATCACTATCCAACACTAAGAAAAGAATAGTAAAAAATTCTATATTCAGGGACAATTCATCAGAACACCATTAAAACTAAGTCCACTGGGCATATGAACAGAAAAACAGAAAAGGGTGGGTGTGCAGACAGTTATAGCAGACACACCTCTTATGTAATGCCAGTCATAAAGGTCGAGCTTGGTTTCGGAATACCTGAAGCTAGAAATAGTATCAAATTTGCTGCTAGAAATTTTATTAGAATAAAATCAGCCACTGTAATAGTGAAAATTTTAAAAAAAAAATCAGCTGAATGAGGAAAAAGATGTTAGCATATGTAGACAACTCGATGAGACAATTCCTCAAATTGATCCAAAAATTCATAATTACCAATTGGTCAATTTATGGCATAAATCAGGCATGGACCAAGTCTCTTTCTTTAAGATGTTTCACAGCTCTACAAAGTAAGTATGATGTGTTAGGAAACAAGTGATCAACAGCCGATGAAAATACCCACAACAGATCTAGTTTCTACTTTTTTCTACTATAATTGGAGGTGGCAGAGGCATGGCTTCTGTATCTTTTATTAGAGTTTTCAGGCAGCAACAACAGTGAAAATAACATTACTGCAGTAAATACAAGCCATATATTTTCAAAATATATATAACATTCAAAGAGATGGTACACCATAGATTAGATCTTCTCTTGCTCCAGCAACAGCACCTGAATAGAACCTATCTGGAGTCTCAAATAATGGACAAGATTTAGGGAAATGTTCTAATTGCTAATCTGATAGAGAAAGATATAACAAGGAAATATGGGTTGTTACTTTGTAGAAGTATTACCGGCCTGTTGTGTTCCCTCAGAGCAAGCTAGAAAAGATCCAAAAAAAACATTACTTGTCATATGGCATATGAAAAGGAATGTAACACAAACAGGGCAAAGAAAACCACAACAGAAAAGAGCAAGGAATTTGTTAACTTTTGTTGTTTACCTCCTGAAATGCGTTGAGGCTATTAATTCTGTTCTCTCAAGTTAACATAACTTTGATTCAACTACACAAAAACTGCATTAAGTCATTTATATATTATTCTATAGGTAACATGCTCCTAGAATCTATATGATCCAAGATAATGGAATTGTATGGCAAATATCCAAATCTATTCATACCATAACTGGAATTGTATGGATTGTGTGTGTGTGTTGGGTTGGATGGGGGCAGATTGGTGAACTTCAGATCAGCTGAAAAGGTATTGAATAAGATCAGTAGTTAAAAGGATGGACATCAAATACCGTCAAAAGAAACTTCTCAACCTTCATAACACAGCAATAAGCAACACAACGAAAGATATGTTCACAAAACAATATTTCTAGTCATAAGTCCTGCCTTTCAAATGCACAGGTTCTCCCTGGTTGGCTGCAAGGCCGACCATTTATCTGTCGTCAAAACAGCAAATTTTTTTTACTCACGCAATATTTGTCTTGTAAAATTAACCTTTCAGCTTGACTAGAACAAGACAATCACAAAACTAATCTAGTTATATAATTAGCAAACTATATTAGCAGTAAGTATATTTTTAAGTTATTCACAAAAATTGTAATGACAATGAGATAAATACGATTGTAGTGATTGTTCCTATAGTTTTCACTTATATTATTTTTTTTTGAAAAATAATGACCAATTGGTCCTAACTTCAACACCTCTTATGATAGAAGCCTAAAAAGACATTATTACCACAATTTTTTTGGGTTCAACCACTACATAAATCAGTTTTCCAATGGTCTAAACAATTAACTATTGAACCATTCCAAAATCAATTTTTGCTGAAAACCCATCAACTTCTTTGTCTTCTACTTCCGACTGTCTGCTACTGCCTATCCTTCGGATCTTCTTCTTCATGTTCCCTTTTGCCACTATTTTATGTTGTTGTTATCTATTGCAACAATTGTCATTGGCAACACTCTCATCTCCCATCTTGTCTAATACTACCATTAACATTCTCCATTGGTCTCTGGGGGAGTAATCAATGTCCTTATTACAACAACAGTATCCACCACACCAAAAGAATAAAGTGAGACTAACCCAAGCTGGTAATGTTATACTTGTTTCGTAAGTTCCACACTCTAAAATACAGCATTTTTCTGTGTCATCATTGGGGAGAATCCTAAAAAGGTGCATTTATATGCAATTAAACAGAAAACAGGGCAAGATAGTGGGAAGATCAATAGAGTTTTTGCTTTAAAACAATAAGCCAATGAAGAGAAGTCAGTTCTTTTGGTAGATTTTATTACCTTACGTTGAAATTTTCAATGAAGGAAGAAAAGAGCAGGATAAATGATCCAATTCCAAACACAAATGTTGTTTTGGGTATATCTCTCCACATTACCAAGTCCACTGAATAGATATGCAGAGATCAAAGGCCAAATATAAAATTAGGAACTTTAACCTCAAAAGGTTAAGAATTGAAGCTATAGAATCTGATTCATAAATCAAAACTCACCAATGCTTTGTAGTCTGTTTTGGATTGCTTGGATTTTCTTGCGTTCCTCTTCAACTCCAACTGCAACTGAAAGTAGACAATTGAGGTAAAAATACAAGAATGATTTAAGCATCAACTAATAACCCCAAATCCAAACGCCAAAAAAATCGACAAAGAAGTACAGAGATCGAGGGGGTTGTTCAAACCTCCACCGTCGAATCACCTTAAGCAACAATCTTCAATCACCTTAGCAACGAAATGCAAAATCATTGGAAACAAAACAAAGATCATAACAAAACCCTAACAGATCGGAATATGGAAAAAAAAATTCCAGGGGCAGAGAGCGAGTGAGATGCAGAGAACGAGAGAGAGAGAGAGAGAGAGAGAGCGCGCGCGAATGAGAATCGGATTACATGCCTGAAACTAAACTATATGCTCGAGATAATCCCACAAAGAACTAGACAGATTGAGAGAGTTGTTCGAATCTCTACCATTGTATTGCTGTGCCTGTCGAGTCACTTCAAGCGATGAACTGGAATCACCTAAGCCAACGAAATGCAAAATCAATGGAAAAACACACGCACACACGCAAATCAGAATGTCAACAAAATCCAAAGAGATCAGACCGGCAAACAAAATCCAAAGAGAAATGTACCTCTTCGATTTTGCTTTGAAGACCAAGAGATTGAAAAGAATGGCCTGCGAGAGGGAAGATCGGAAGGAAGAGAAAGATGAGTCACAGGGCAGAGCAGCAGATTGGTTGGTGCTTTGATTTTGCTTTGAAGGCCAATAGATTCAAAGAAATGGGGAGAATAGGATTATGGCAGAGTCAAGCGAGATGAAGAAAATAGGATTAGGGCAGGGTGGAATCGCATGGGAGAATCAGTAGGGCGGAGTGGGGGTCGAAAAAATAATTACTTTTAGCAGCGGTCTTTAAATGAACGCTGCTAAAGGTGTCTTAATCCCCGCCGCTAGAGACCCTTTTTTTTGTAGTGGAGGTTTGCAATTAAGAGTGGGAATTCTATTTAGAAGGTCTTCTAAAGCTAGTAGGACTTCTAATTAATAAAGCTTATAAAAGGGGAGGTCTAGGAAAGGTTTAGGGTTTTTAGCAAGTCAAAAATAAGGAGGAAACAGAGGAAAATTCGTGCTTGGGCTTGGGAGAAAAATAAAGGAAAGAAGAGAGGAGAGAAAAGAGAGGGAAGAAAAGAAAAAGGGAGGTACTGCAGAGGTCCGACTAGCAGACTTTGAACGACAATCCCCGGAGATCTAGTCATTAGATCGTAATGAAATTTGGCGATTATGCTCTATACATGAGATACTTTAATCTGAACGGTGGAGATTGGATTTGGATGAGTCTAAGGTGGTGCGAATTAACCCAGAAGTTAGTGGAAAATCAGAATTTGAAAAAAAAAGGAGTTGCAGAGATGGCCGACTAGCCAACTTCGAACGACGAGATAGAAAGATCCAACCGTTGAAATGAGCTGAAATTTTAGGGTTTTGTTCTACTCATGGAGGACTTCAAACTGAACAGTGGAGATCTAAATTTGAGAAGTTTAGAGGGGTGCGGTCGAGCTCTAAAAACGGGCACAGAAGAAATTTTGAAAAATCTGGGTTCATCAAAAAGGCAAGTAGCAAACACTTGAAACTTGAGGAATTGCATATTTTCTTGCGTTTTTTATAATTGATCGTATTAGTTTTTAAGTTTGATTTTATTGGAAAAGTTAGATGATTATAAAGTTTTGATTTGGTGATTTGAATCTCTTTAAGAATCAAGAAAAGTGTTGTTCATTGGGGTCTTGACA
Organism: Buxus sempervirens; assembly: GCA_947561395.2. Taxonomy (NCBI): domain Eukaryota; kingdom Viridiplantae; phylum Streptophyta; class Magnoliopsida; order Buxales; family Buxaceae; genus Buxus; species Buxus sempervirens. Next base: position 31,301,506 of record OX387189.1, read on the forward strand.
TCCGTTTCACACCTCCCATGTAACTTTGCATATGTTTGTCATCTTTTGCTTGCTAGGGGCCATGTTTTGGAGTCTTTTTTTAGATTCCCTAGTTTCTTGTTTGCAGGGATCTGCTTGTATATTTTTGTTTATACTTAATACATCACTTATTTACTTTCCAAAAAAAAAAAAAAAAGTGTTGTTCATGGGTGGTTTGATTTAGAAAGAAACCTTAGTTAAATTTTAATCACCAAGATTTGTTTAGTATCGTTTTAATCTGTGTTTTGGATTTTGATTTTGGAGATTAGCCGAACTGCATATTTATGGAATATCTTAATTTCATACTTGAGTTTTCGATGAGATTTTGAGGCATGATTTTGGAGTGCGTTAGATTTATTTCGTTTTGCATTGGATCATCTATTTAGGGTGGTAGAAGTATAGGAAAATTTTTACAAAGGTTTAGAACTTGGTCAGTCATGGAGTTTTTCACATTACAGAAAGTCGCAAATCGTAAAGGGTGTCCGCCGAGCTGCCACCAAGTTCTATGCTCTCAGCGACAGCTCAGTGCAAGAGATTTTCGGTGTCTACTGGGCTGGCACCGACCTAACGCCAAGTGTTTTGAGTCAACGCGAGTTGTTTTTGGGTTACCGCCGAGTTGGGGCCGACCTTGCGCCAAGCGCCAGAGGTCAACGCACCCAATAAAATCTTCAGAAACGTGCGTTTGACCAATCCAAGCCCAAATTTGATACTTGAGGCTTCAATCTCTTAACCAAAGACTAGACTAGGATAATAAAAGTATCTTATCTACTCAAAAACATCCAGAGATCATTAAATCAAATTATTGGTAATCTTGTGAGTTCCCGAAATGGTAATTGAAGGACTGTTGGTAGGTTATTTTGCTGTTCCTGACACTAGGAGTTAATAAATTAGTTTTCCTTTATTGTTTACATTTGTTTTCCAATTGTGAAATTGTTTAACCTGGGTTTGCTTGATTTTAAAGTGCTGAAATGAAATTTTAAAACTATCTTGGTGTGAGTAAAATGGTTTTTACTATCAATGTATTTGGGTTGAAATTTTACTGAGATGTCATGAGTATTGTTCTGGTCCGGAGTGACCTGTGATGAATTGTATTGGGATTATACATGATGATGAAATAGTTGTTATAAATGTGTTGTCAGTTTTGAGTTCATGGAATTGTTTTACTGTTTTGGTTTAGCTTTACCTGAATCCATGTCTAAGCTTAGTAATGTGATGGTATTGTTTATTGATGTAATTGCATGGCCTTGTGTGTTGCCACGACCGGTGTAGAGCAGCCAGAAATCCTGAGTAGGCCTGGTTGTCAATGCCGAAACCCATGGAGTAGGCCGACATTGGATGACGAAACCCTGAGTAGGCCGTCATTTCAGAGTTCCGAAACCCTGAGTAGGTCGGAACTGTGTACATGAAGGTGTGGATGTTTCCTTGGCATGTCAATTAATCGATTCAAACAATAGTCATGACATTGACCATTCGATTTTTTATCGGTATTGTTATTGAAATATGATTTGATAATATTAATGGGATTGGATTTAAACTTTGGAATTATACTTATTGATGTTGTCGTTGGTTTAATCGTACATCTCATGATTTATTTTATATAAACATAGACTGAATTCATGCATGCACCTTGCTACTTGTTGAGATTTATTCTCACTCCAGTTTCTCCCATTTTTCAGGTACTCTTGGTGAGGACGTCAAGTTGTGGGCTAGTTGTAGCTGAGTAGTCTATATAGGTGTAAGATTGCTCATGTAATTGAAATCCTTGTATATCATAATTTTTGATTAATAAAGAGAATTTGAATTCAAGTTTCCACATTTACTCTAATTTTAAAGTTAGAAAAAGTTTTAAATTATTCCATATTTTAGTTGCTTTTGTTGCTTACCATAACACCTCGGGGTTTTGGGAATTGGATCCGGAACCGGGGCGTTACAGCACCAATTTTAAAACTCTTATTTTAATTTCCTTTGTCAAGTTTATCTATTTTCTTTTTGGTTTCAATACTTATCAAATTTTATCCTATATAAAATTCTATTCTTATCCATCCTTTGAATGAGAAATTTTTTTTTTAAAAAAATTTCGTTTTCAGTCTAGACTTTTACATCTCTATTTTTGAAGCATTGCACCAAAGAAATTGTGATTATAGTGGTATTCAAATAATCATTTTGGAGAGATACTATTAGAAAATTATTTATCCACAACTTTGTCTATAATGCTACCAGACCTTTTTCTTGAAACTTCCACCCATAGTTAAGTTTTAGCACCTAACTTTTCTCAATTTAGCAATCATCGGTTCCTTCTTCGTCCCTATTTATCCTACCAACCATCGTAACAGAGTAGTATCCGTATGGGTTTTTGACAATCAGATGAAGTTGATTTTGGTTTACAAAATACAAATTAAGGTAGATGTATTGGTACGTAGCATATTTTTCATTCCTTCTTCGTCCCTACTTATCCTACCAACAAAAGTAACCTATTGTAGTATCTGTATGGAATTTAATTTTATAATCAGATGAAGTTGACTTTGGTTTACAAAATACAAATTTAGATAGGTGTATAGGTAGCATATGCTTTACTTTCTCAAAGATAATCAAAGTATGGCTAAGGAAGCAATGGATAACGCTCATCATCCATTCTAGGCTTCTATTTTCATTTGGGATGACTGTAATCATATTTTTTTCCCCAGTTTATTTTATTTTATTTTTGGTGCATGCACACTCATTTATTTGAGATATATATATTTGTGTTTGTGTGGATCTATGTTTAAGTGTCTCATTTTTCGCCAAAGATTAGTCGGTTGAGCGTAAGCGGGCCCGGATACCCTGAGTTTCAAAAAGGAAAAAAAGAAATTCTGGAGTTGTTGAAGGTTGCTGAAGATAAGGATGAAATAAAAGAAATTTGTTTCTGAAGACTTCAACCCAAAACCAATAATAAGGGGTGGACGAACTGAACTATTGGTTTGGAAATATTGATGTAGCTAAATACACATGTAGTCAGATCTACTTGTCCTTGCTTCATACTATTGTTCTGGTTTGGATATATTGATTTAGTTAAATACACATGTAGTCAGATCTACTCGTACTTGCTTCATACTATTGTTCAGATTGAATTTTTTCATGGATATGGTTTGAATTAGTTTTTTTCAGTACATTCTTTGATATTATCGTGTGAGCATACCCGAGCCATCTTGATGCCTAAACCACCTGGTGGCCCACTAAATTTACAAAGAAAATTGTTGATATAAAAAGTTGGATATAATTTTGTACCGAAGGGTTTCAAAGGTAAACAAAGGATTGGGCCCATAGATGGGCCCGATTAGAATTTCATCCACCTACCATGAATTTAAATAAAAACAATTGAAGGACCAAATTGATTTATCCCAGAAATGGCTAAGTCAGCCCTAGATTGAGCAAATTTGAACCCAACTGATCCAACACCGATTGAAACATGGAAGACATAAGAGGTATGTTTTTGGAACAATGAATGTTTACCAAAATAAAAAAATTTTGGAACAATGAACCCTAGTCCAACCATCAATTTTTCTGAGCCTGCATGGTGCAGTCATAACCAGATCACTTAGTTGGGTCTTCGGATAAGAATAATCTAAAATAGGTGACCACCTATATCTGAACTGAATAGGTGGTAGTGATTCAAATCAAATCGGCTAAGTCTGGACCGAATGAACTGAACCGAAAGGGAGTCATCCCATCGGCGCACTTGATAGCCTGACCAAACTCATTAGTATAGAGAGTGAGCAAGAACAGAGAGAGAGAATTTGAGATGCAAGTGAGTAGCTTTGAACAATGCTTATATAGTAGTTCCAGTACTAAATAGTCAAGGTAGATGGTATGCACACATGCTTACAGACTTGAAATCGGTTGGAGCCCCTCACTGGTCCAATCTGCTAGTCTAATGGTGAGTGGCTTATACATGTCAATGAATAACGCTGACATGTACACAATTTTCACCGTTGGACCAGAAGATCTTCCAGCCTGGGATCCAGCTGATATGGTCTCCACGCCTACATGGTTTTTCATAGAAATTTTTTTTTTCATAAATTTCCCTGTCGAAAGTGGCATCGTTTCTAAACCTCTTTAACTTTTATTACCTTTGACAACTTTACCTTTTATTGTTTTTATCCTTACCACTCATCAAATTTCATTCTAAACAAAATTCTATTCTTATCCAGCTTTTAAATGTGCAAATATTTTTTGAATCTTTCATTTTCAATCTCAACTTCGCACATCTCTCTTTTTGAAGTATTACACCAAACAAAATATCAACATAGTGCCATTCACAAAATATTAGAAGCTATTTAGTCACAACTTCCCATATAATGCCACCAAACCTTTTCATTGAAACTTCCACCCACAATTGTTTTTATCACCCTACATTTCTCAATGTAAAAGCCATTTGTTCCTTCTTCGTCCCTATATATCCTACCAACAAGAGCAATAATACATAGTAGCATTCGTATGGGATTTTTCTAATTGGATAAAAAATGAATTTGGTTTGCACCATTCAAATCGAGGTAGATGTATTGGCAGCATGTTCTTTACTTAACCAGCTTTCCTACAATTAATAAAGCTCACCACGGGCCCTTTTAGGCAACTTTCAAAAACCAGAACAATGTTGCGAAAAAGGCTCTATAATTTTATCTAGACCAGATCCATCAAAATAAGGCTCAATGGCCTTACAAAAATTAAATTAGAGCAATTTAGAGTGTCCCGGCCATAAAATTCAAAAATAAATCCAATGCAGATCTGAAAAAGGCTCTAACTCAGACAAGATTAAGCTGGGTGTTTGTCTACACCCCTAGGGAATTTTGACAGTGTGCTTTAGCTATTTTGTGCTAACTAGTGAAATGTACATATGTTGTGAGTTAAACTAATTTAGATATCATGTCTTTAATATGGATAGTATTTTTCTGAATAGACAATCCCATTATTGGAGGGTAAAAATCAAAACCTTCGAAGTTAATCTTAGCATTCGTCACAAGTTGGTTTGATTTGTAGTTGAAATTAATGACATTTTGTATTATATTGATATTTTATATGAGGATGTACTTATAAGTTGTGTTTCGAACCCTCGATTTGTAGAGAAAATAAATTCTTTTCTTTTCCCTCCCTCATTTGGTTAGAATGAAGGAAAGTGAGATTTTCTCTCAAAATTTTCTTTTCCTCTCTTTCCAGTGTAAAAAATTTTCTCTCCAAAAAGGTAAAGATTTTGAAAGAAAAGAAAATTTATCATCATTTATCACTACTCCCACAACCCGCCCACCTACCACTATCACCATCCACCACCACAACCCACCACCATCACTAGCACAACAACCACCAACAACTACCACCACGACCACAACCAACCACCTGCCACCACCACCCCTACTACCTTTGTCAGCACCCTATTTTTGCACCATAAAATTGCCCAAGAAGCATATCTTAAATCAGCATATATGTTGGCATGTAAATCGAGGTTTTTATAGTGGACCTGTCTTTTTGAACTAACAAGCCTATAATAAAGAGAATTCTGAGCTAATTCTGATGCACCAAACCGTGCTCAAATCGGATCTCAAACGGCTAAGTTATGAATAAAAGAAATAAAGGGTAGTTTGGGGATTTTTATAAAACTGAAATTGAATGCCACATGGCAACCACGTGTACGCCATGGTGGCTGCCATGTAACCAATGATAAATTAAAATTTTTGGGGTTCTTTTAGTAAATAAGTAAGTTTCCTAATGGGGTTTGTTATGCAAATAAATAAAAAATTTAATAACAAAGTTAATAAAAGTTTTAAGATTAAAAGAAATTAAAAAAAAATAAACAAAGAGAAATGAGTTAGACAAATTGGTCCAACTAATATTCTCTTGAGATATTGAAATTAAGCTTAAAAAATATAAGCCTAATAAAAATATGGGACAAAATAGACTTTGACCAAATCTAAATGAATGAAGGGTCTAAGAGAGGAAGAGGAAGAATTTAGGTATTTAAGAAAGGAAGAGGAGGAGTTAGGAGTTTAGGTGTTTAAGAGAGGAAGTTAGGGAGAGGAGAGGTGTAGGAGAGGAAGAGGAAAGGTTAGGGGTTAAGAATTTGAAGGGGTGGGAATTCTCTATAAAAGGTTTTGAAGTTGGGAGCAAAAGGGAAGGAAAAAAGAAAATAGTTCTTTAAAGCAAAGAAGGAAGAGAGAAAAAAAGGTGGAAGAAGTTTGTGCAAGAAAAAGAGGGGAAACATCCGGAGGTGTGCTCACCAGTTTCCAAGAAATCAACTCCATATCAGGTTTTCCTTTATTTTTATTTGTTGATTCTTTAATCAAGTATTTTTAGTGTTGTTATATTGTCAAAAATAAAATAAAAATGAAGCATATCACTGTTATGGCCGAGATCTGAATTTTTTACTATTGCGGAATTGTCAAGTAAAAAAAAATGATAGCTCAATTTGCTATAGCAGAATTTGTATTTTTTTAGTGTTGTTATACCTATTATGGCTGAACTTGCACCTGTTGTAATCGTACAAATTCTAACCTGTAATCTCTAAATTACAATTTCTAATCCAGTAATTTCTAAATCTGTAATTTCTTTTAAGTGTTGTGATGGCCAAACCTGTTATGACCGAACCTATTTGAACCTGTTATAATCTAAATCCAACTGTGCAATTTCTTTACCTATAGGATGAAGCAAAGCATGGCCGAATTTGTTTTTTTTTTTTTAGCAAGTGTGATAATTAAGTTTGAATGCTAGATGGCCTAATGTACAAAGGATAAGATATAACAAAATAAAAAGAACCAAAAAAAAAAAAAAATGTATAGCTGTGGTGTTCAGAAGTGACTGAACAACACCATGTTCGGTCACTGCTGAACTCATTTGGCAGGTGATTATTTTATTTGGCAGCATCATCCTCAAATGATCTGCTGTGCAAAGAAAGAACAGTAACAAAAGAAAAGATAAATAAAAAATAGGTGTTCAGAAGTGACCGAACAACACCATGTTCGGTCACTGCTGAACTCATTCTACAGGTAGTTAATTTGTTTATTTTGCAGCATCATCCTCCTAATTTAAAATGTTTTGGATAACAAGAAAATGGGAGGATTGATGAGGGATTGGCTCAGCCTAAATGGTTGAGCCTGGTTAGGAAGTTGAACAGCCGCAGGTGGCTGTTGGACAGCCGCTGGGTTTTGGATAACAAGAAAATGGGAGGATCGATGAGGGATTGGCTCAGCCTAAATGGCTAAGCCTGGTTAGGAAGTTGAACAGCCGCAGGTGGCTGTTGGACAGCCACCAGCGGCTGTCCTTAAATTGTTTTTCTTTTGTTTAAAAGTTGGGAGGAATTAGAAAGGGATTGGAGAAGACAAAAGGAGAAGAATTGAAAGAGGTGTAGGATTGATGGGGAATTGAAAGAGAAGGTGCAGGTGGCTGGTTTGTGAAATGGAACAGCTGTAGGTGGCTGTTGGACAGTCACCATCGGCTGTTCTTAAAGCTCCTTTTTCTTTTGTTTGAGATTTGAAAGGAAGTTCATAAAAATTAAAGTGAAATAAGAAAGAGGGATTGAAAGATGGGGAAGTCAAATAAAAAAAAATTATGTTGAACAATTGTTTTTGGGGGTGGAGTTTTGAGAATTTGATAAACATTTGGCCTAATTTGCTATTCTAAAATTTTAAAGGATTTAAAAAGAATTTGTTTTATTTCATGTTTTAGTCCTTCTTCAAAACCTATTTAATAACTCTAGCTTTCATTTGTTATTTCTTTTAATTCTTTTCATGTTATTTCTTTAATTTTTTTTTCTCAATTTCTTTTTAGATAATATGCTTAACTAACATGTTTAATTTTTCTTAATTTCTTAATTAATTTTTAGATAATATGCTTTAACACTAGTTTTCATTTATTATTTCTTTATTCCTTTCATGTTATTTCTTTAATCCTTTTCTAAACTTCTTAATTATTTTTAGATAATATGCTTAATTAACATACTAAACTATACTAAATATAATACATATAAAAAATCCAAAATAAAGAAATTCAAACCATGGAGCAATGAACTTGGTTACTTAAATATAAGAAATTATATATACCAAAGGGTTGGCCTGGTGGTCAAGGCTTGGGGCCTAGGGGTATGCTCCCTCCAAGGTCTCAGGTTCAAAACCTCTCAGGTGCTATCAATTCTTTGGGGATACCCCCAGGGCCTTTGGCCTAGTAATTACCCGGTTTGTGTGGGACGGGGGGACTGCACAAGCCCTTGGGGATTAGTCGTGGTGCGTGCAAGCTGGCCCGGATACCCCAAGTTTCCAAAAAAAAAAAAAACCTTCATTCTTCCAATATTTGTACATATGTGAAAAAAAATAAAAATATATAAAAGATAAAAAAAATTAAATAATAGTAAAATAGCCCAAATACGATCCAACTGATTTAAGGGAACCCATTTCGGTGGGGCAACCCAGGGTGTTCAAGGACTTCCCTGGGTTGTAATCGGGTCACTTATCCGGAATCACTGGTTCAGACCAAAAATCAACAATGTGTCTACCTGCACCACTTCAGGTAGTGGCGACTCCATAATAGAATGTAACACGCTTTTTCAGCGCGCCCAAGGTGCGCACAACCCCACAACCATCACCACCTACTACCTCACCAAAGCCACCATTGCTACCACCCAACCATGGCCCACACCCATCCCACAACCAATGCCACCCCCACCCACCACTACCACCATCGCTACCACTGCCACCCCACCAATCCCACCAGCACCCACCCACTCACATTCTCCAACCACCACCACCCCAACCCATTGATAGCCCTAGTCTGAACATCATCTTTCTTTCTATTATTTTCTTAATATAACATGCTTGTGTTTAATCATTTTGTTTGTTGTATGTTTGTTAAATCTAAAACACTTGAGTTGTCAATGATGATAATGTGAAACAATAAAACTTTGTTTCAGAAGACTTCAACCCAAAAGAAAAAATAAAATAAAAAAGGAGTACCGGACGAACTAAACTATTTGTTTGGGGCTATTAATGTAGCTGAATACCCATGTGCTCTGATCTCCTTGTCATGGTTACTTTGGTTTGTTGTAGTGGAATAAGGCTATCAATGGATCAGATTATGATCCGTTTACCGTCCGTTTCTGATTAAATAATCCGATTTAATAGGATTTTTTACCGATTAAATGCTCCATTGGGTTGGATTTGGATCCAATTTTTGAATCGGATTATAATTGGATTCGGATTCGGATCAATGCCATATCCGATTAAGATCCAAATCTGATTAAACAGTGCATGTATTTTTGTAAATTTTTTAGATTATTGAGGACACTTGAGTAATTTTAACATCTTCTATTTAATCCCAACATTTGCGACCCTAAACGTTTAATGCCTGTACCTTGTACAAGGCTGAACTGAATACGCCTGAGTGGTCTTCTTCTCCGGAAGCCCCCATCTCATCTCTTCCTTTCTACATCTGAATCGCTTCGTTCATCGATGAGAATCCGGAAGAGATGGCCTCTACTTCCGTCGCAATGTCCACCAGTTTTTTCAGTCGGAGCATCTTCGGAATCATCGGCGTTGTACCCCACCTCGTCTGAAGACAAAACACACAGTCCCTTTCTGTGGGCTACACCGAATCATCAATACCTACCTCAACAAGAAGATGATCTGCATTGGTCGGATCTGCAACTCACTGTTGCGGAAGAGACTAACAGCGACGGGGGAAAGCATGAGGGGAAGCAGACGGAAGGGGTTGATTGCATGCACCGAAGTCACAAACAAATGGAGGCCATTAAACCATCTCATCATTTCTCTCAATTAGAAATTAGAAACCCCAACTCTCTCACATTTCTTCCTGTGATCTTTGCGAAATTTTTCTTGTTTGTTTCTGGGATTTCATGGACTGGAGAAATGTTTGATAGATTTTTGGAGAAGGATCGACACCCTTTTCTGGATTTTGCACAGAAAGTGGAGATTTTCTCTGTCCTCTTGTTTTGATTCTGAAACCGATTTTTGTTCTGGCTTGTGCTTTTGTTTCCTCGGTTTTGTTTTGTTTTTACGAGGGAGATGGATGACAGGCGAAGGTATCAAGGAGAAATCTCTCATCAGGAGGTTTCAAGGGCAAAATCGAAAGCCACCTTCTAGTATGATTGGTTTTAATTTTAGGTAATTTTGTTTCTGGGTATGTGAAATTGTTGAGATATGTGATCTAGTTGATTAAATTTTTGGTGATTGGAGCGAGGATTTGTTGATCGTTTTTTTAACTTTAGTTTTTTTTACTTTCTTCACGAGCTTTCATTTTGCATAGGTTAGCGATCTTTCCTTTGATGGCTATGGTTTTTGGGGAGGAAAGATTGTGTCTGTTGTTGATGTTGTGTTCTTGTTGGAATCAAGTATTTCATCCTTCCAACTTGTTTCAATCAAGTGTTTTTCGATTACTTTTTTTTTTGAATTATTGTTGAATTAAATTACATCAGTGATAAAATAAAACTAATTTAGTCAGATTTTGGGATTATTTATCGGATTCGAATATTTAATCAGATTCAAATATTAATCGGATTCGAATACGGATATCAAAACTCTAGTCGGATTCGGATTCAATATCTTACATGCAGTATCTGCCGGATATTTAATCGATTTGCTAATAAATAATCGGATTCGAATTCGGATCCTCCTGGATCCGGTCCGAATCCGATCCGTTTACACCCCAATACCGGGCGAACTGAACTAGGTGAATTGCTGTCTTGTTAGCATCAATAAAAGCGGAAACTATATGCACATAAGGAACGTGTGGTTTCATTTTGATTATTTCCGTAATATGTTATAAATCCCAAATCTTCATGGAAATTTTGTACAATTTTGATAGTGGAAACGTGTGCATTTGCATGTGTTAACTAGGTAGATTCAACCCGTCTTTGACGCCTAAACCACGTAAATGGTCCGTTAAATTTAAAAAGAAATTTTTGATAAAAATTTTTTGATATAATTTTGGATTGGACCTTTGAGGGCTCAAATGAAAGGTAAACCCAATGATTGGACCCATAAATGGGCCCGGTTAGAAGTTGACCCACGGACCATGAATTTAAAAAAAAAACAAATTAAGAACAAAATTGATTTATTCTAGAAAGGGGTGAGCCGGCCCTAGATGGAGCAAATTTGAACCAAACTGGTCTAATGCTAGTTGAACCATGGAAGACATGAGAGGTGTGTTTTTGGCACAATATATCCTATTCCAATCATCAATTTTTTTGTAACCAGCATGTTGTAGGGCGATCAAGGGTGTTTTAGGACTTTCCTGGATCACAACCAGGTCACTTAACTGGGTCTCTAAACGAAACCAATATAAACTAAATGACCACCTATACCCGAACTCAATAAATGGCGGTGATTCAAATCAAACGGCTAAATGAAGACTAAATGAACCCAAGCGAAAGTGTGTCAGCCCACAAGCAAGCTTGCTAGCGTGACCCAACCGCGCTGTATAGTACATCGGTAAACTTATTATGTATGTGGGAGATCTCAATTACCCAAATCATCATTACATGTAAATGGAAGCCATGTCTCTTGAAGGAGAAAGAAGATCAAACGGAGAGAAACACAAAGGAAATGCTCACAAAACTACATAGGTGAAATTAACTTCATACAAGGTTGATGTACCTTTATTTTATTCCAATGAGACATGAAAGCATTAGAGAAGTACAACCCATAACCACTATAGATAGATTCACCAACGAGCATTTATTTTTACCTTTATTTTCTAGATTGTGCATCGGCAATGATGGCTCTCGCAACGACCTCCGGAAAAGCCTGCCTCAACGCAAGGACGATGACATTGATGATGGTGTCGGCATGGTAGTCCGAGTCCTCCAGGTGGGGGGGGAGTTGCGTGTTTGTGGTGCTTGTGCGCCTTCGGGGGCGAAGTTGCGTGTTTGCGGTGAAAATGCGCCTCAATAACCTTGGAACCCATCACTTGTATCACAAAAAAACCACCGAAATTTTCTTATTAATATGAATTGGATATGTGAAGGAGAAGATATATATATATATATATATATATATATATATATATATATATATATATATATATATAAATTGGATATGTGAAGGAGAAGATATATATATATATATATATATATATATATATATATATATATATATATCTATATATAGTGTTGTAAAAGAACAAAGTTAAATGCTTTCACTTCAAACGCTTATCATGGAAGGTGATGCTACTAATTTTACGCACCACCATCAAAATTTGCTTCTAAACCCATCTTCGAAGGGGCTGGATTGACAAATGTCCATGTGAAAATAGAAAATAAAAAGGGAATAGAAATAACCTGTAGCCACGATAAGCAGAGGGAGGATGAAGACAGCCAAATGCATACGCTTTCTGCACTCCATTAGAGAGATAAAGAGAGAAAGAGAGAGTTTGGAATGCAAGAGAATAGCTCTGAACAATGCTTATATATATAGTAGTTCTAAGTACTAATCGACAATTAGTAGCATATTCTTTACATTCTTAGAAATAATCGAAGTACACACTCAAATTAATATTAAATTAAAATGGGAAAGTCCGTTTCGCTTTAAAAGAAAAGGATGTCTATTGTTTTGGCATCTTTATAAATAAAGGTTAGGGTATCAAAAAAGCCCTTCTAGATGGCCCAGTTCCTTAAATCTTACCATGTTAGGTTGCATTTTAGCAGTTCACAAGCACAAACAACATGAGCACGTTAATGGCGCAATACGATATGAGCCCTCATGTGGTCGATAGCTATGCATAGCCATTCTTTGTGGCCCCTAACAGCCCACAAAGCTACTTAAAATGGCTATAGAGCTCTTAATTATCTCATCATTTTCCATCAAGACCTTCAAATTTAATATACGAATGCTAAATAATCTATATTAATAAAAGGAAAAGGGGGGATATTCCCTCAAGATTCTGGCCTCCTTTTTTTTTTTTTTTTCCAATTATAGCCCTCCCAACTAAAAAAATCCAATCATATAACCACACAACTGCTTCTCCTTCCATTTTTAAATTGAAACTCTGCAACTATTCGCTCCCTTACGTATAGTTTTGCACGTGCACCCTACTAGTAATAGTGTAAACGCAGATTTATGAATTAGTATAAAGTTGTGAGAAAATATTTTCTATAAATGTCACATCCATCTTTCCAATGAGCAAATATTTTCTATAAATGTCATTTTAAATTTAAGCGTCACACGTCTCTCTTTTTGAAGTATTGCACCAGACAAACAATGATCATCGTGTCATTCAATGATCATTTTGGTTGGATACTATTAGAAAATTATTTAGTCACAACTTCATGTATAATGACACCAAATCTTTTTATTGAAACTTATACCCATAATTGTTTTTAGCACCCTAACTTTCTCAATCTAGCAATTATTCGTTCCTTCTTTGTCCTTATATTACCAAACAAGAGTAATACATAGTATTAACCGTATGGGATTTTTATAATCCGATTAAGTTAAATTTGGTTTATAAGATACAAATCGAGGTAGCTGTATTGGTAGCATATTCTTTACTCTCTCAGAAATAATCGAAGTATGCATTCAAATTAATATTTAAATTAAAATGAGAAAGTCCATTTCGCTTGAAAAGGATGTCTGCATGTTGTTTTGGCCTCTTTATAAATAAAGGTTAGGGTATCAAGAAAGCCCTTCTAGATGGTCTAGTTCCTGAAATCTTATCATGTTAGGTTGCATTTTTGGAGAGCGTTTCGTCTACAGCCATTCAGTGAACCAGCGTGAAACTCACGGCTGGATGCTCATATCAATAGGGACCCCACACATCCATACTCCATCCTAGCCGTGCGTTTCACTGTAACTCCACTGAAGTTGCTCTAGACGAAACCACTGAAGTTGCTCTAGACGAAACGCTCACGCATTTTAGTAGCTCACAAGCACAAACAACATGAGCACGTTAATGGCGCACTACGATATGAGCCCACATGTGGCTCGATAGCAATACATAGCCATTAATTCTTTGTGGCCACTAACAGCCACAAAGCTACTTAAAATGGCTATAGACTATAGAGCTCTTATATCATCCTTTTCCGTCAAGACCTTCATATTTAATATAAGAATGCTAAATAATAATAGTGTAAATGCAGACTTATGAATTAGTATAAAGTTGTGATAGCCCTTACCCATGTTAACACCAAATCATATGAATAAATCACAATTATCTCATGCAAGTGAAATCATAAAGAGACTAGATATACCATCATAGCTTTAAAATTAATACACATTATGAGGCAAAAATTGAAGTTGTACTACCTAAAATAATGTAACTTACCGTAGACAATTTTATTTGCAATATCTGGAATTTTCTAAATATTATAAATTATTTTGTATGAGAATTTAGGGTGATTATTATTAACTGGGATTTTTTTTTTTTTTTGGATCTGGAAATTGTGAAGATCTTACCATTAGATAGAGTTTTGAGAAGATAATAAGTTTTTTGTTATTTACTTTTTCCTTATTGGCTTATATGATTGTGATAGCGTAGATGGACACTACATAAAATAATTTACTAATCAAAATAGCTAGGTTTGCTTGTGCATGCGAATTTATAAGGCTTTCTTTTTGTTGAATTTTTGCCTCTTGCGGCTGGGAGAAAAGAGAAGAGAAGAGGGTTGCTCGTCAAGTTCTGATTAGAGAAATCTTCCTGGTTTTTCTTGGAGTCTTGAGGTTAGCGAACAGAGAAAATATTTGGGGGAAGTTTTGTTTGATTGCTTGCATGTAAAGGTAAAGAGTGACCCTTTACAATCTGGAAAATTGCATGGTTTTGATATTTAAACTAAATACTTGTTTAGATGAATTTGATGACTGAGTTTTGATGGGTTTTGGTGGGGTTTATATGATCTGGAATTATTTCTTATGGTCTTGTTTAATCTGAACATGCTTTCGAGACAACATAACCTGTGTTTGATTGATATTCATGGATGGATTTGATTTGGATGATGTTAATAGCATGTGGATCGATTTGGGTTTGGTTGATTTGGAACGAATTGGATCATGATTTCAAATTATTTTATGCTCTTGATGAATTGATCTGAACAGTTGTGGAAACAAAGAACTTAGAAAATCTTGGAAAATTCCGAGTGTGGGATAGATGCTGTCTCGAATTAATTTCAGAACCTGCAACCTGAGAATTACGCTAGAGAGCACCCAACACGTGCTCGAGCGACCATGCCTAAATCATATACTAAACCGGACCGCTTGACTTGCACCCAATGTCCGCTCAACCCAGAATATATTGAGTCTTTGATGCTCGTCTCGCTCAACCAGAGCTCGGGTGTGACCCTTTCGGCTCATGACCCTTGATTTGAGCAAGCACGCGCGCGTGATCAACCCAGAAACACACGTCTACCTTACCACTTGACCCCCCACTCATCCACGGCTCAAGCGCCAACCAAAAATTTTTCAAAAATAATTATTTCCAACTAAAATCATTTTTAAAAGACTTCAAATGTATTTCTATGACTGTGTCAAGGTTTTTTAGATGATTTTTGATTCATGAAATATCTATGGAAAATTAAAAGTAATGTAGGTAAGTGACTCGAGGAAGTCTGTAAACATCCCAGATTATCCAACGAAGTGACAGGTTCGGTGAGATATGGTTGGATTGATTCTTAGGCTTCAAACTAGACTAATATGCATCCAATAACTAAACCAACAAAGAACAAATATACATGAAATCATATACTAAAAAATCCAAGACACAAAATAATAAAACATGAGCTTAGTAAATATGAGTCCAAAGTTACCTCAGCACAAATGTAATTCAGATGCGGGTACATTAATTGTTCTTGACCAAACCGGAAGAATAAATATGATTAATGAAAATAATTGACTTACCTGATCCAAAATAAAAATAATCGACGGGGTCGCGACTTGAACTTATAGTTTTCTGGGGCTAGAAAAAAGCTTGTAAGAGAGATTCAAGTCGCCGGAGCTCGGTTCCCCGGAATTGAACTAGCACAGTAACCAATGCTCACGGTTTCTCTTAGTTTGTCTTTGAAACCGATTTACAGAGATCAAACCGGGAGTTTCAAGCGATCGACCATATTTTTCTGGATTGGTGGAGATGATGTAACAATGATCGTTGGAAATCTGTTAGCAGCTTCCCAAGATAAAGAACTTGTTCTGGGTTGTCCTATGGTGACCGGATTTGACTTGGGGTGGTTTAAATAAAACGTTAGAATCTGGAGGTAATTCGTTGTGGTTGACGATCTCTTGAGATGGTTTTTATAGGAATCGAAGAAAACCGAAAATTGCAGAGAAACATAAAGAATCAGAATATTACTGATGGTCTGAGATGGATCTGATACAAGAAATCGACTTGCCTAGAGATCCCTCTTAATTTGGACTTTTGCTTCTCCGATCTCTAATGGCCGGGCTCTCCCTTTTTACCACTAATGGTTCAAACCAGTGTTTTCAGTTTCGGCGGCACGCCGCAGCGTGCCGCCGAAAAATTGTTTTTTTTCAATTGGCGAAACGAATCGACACCAAAAATCGGTTTTAAAAAAATCGACCGATTTTTTCGGCGTGCCAGCGAAAAATTGGCGGCGTGCCGAGCGAAACGGACCGAAACTCACAAAAAATCGATTTTTTGCTATAAAGAGGAAAAAAATCGATTTTTTTAAATTTTATTAGCGATTTTTGGCGGCGTGCCAGCGATTTTTTCGGCGTGCCGCCGAAAAATCGACAGAATCAAAAAAATTCAATTTTTTTCTAATTTTTTGCTTTTTTTAAGTTTTTTGGCATGCCGCCGGCGTGCCGTTTTTTCACCGATATTGTAATCCTTGGTTCAAACTATTCGAGCAATCCTGCACTGCAAAATTCAAGAGAATAAAATACTGGTAAAAAGCCTATTAATTAAGGGTGTTTCACCCAAAGCACTGACATCCCAGTCATATATATTAGCGACAATTACAATAACAACCACTGGCAAAAAGGTTTCTCAAGATCAGTTTGGATAGAAAATTGCCAGCCAAAAAGGATGGAAACAAAAGCACACACCCAAAATTTTCAAAAGCTTGACACACTATTCACAGATTTTCAAACATTACGAATAAAAATTTATGGAGGAAATTGATGAGCCAAAAAAAAGGGCCCAATCTTGATGGTATTTTGATGCCTTATTATAGAAATGATGCATCGTAGCTATTTTTATGAGATATTTTTGTGTAAATTCCTAGTTTTGGGATCAAAATCTTCATAAGAAGCACAAATCAAAGGCAATTGAGTTCAAAATATATGTAAGATTCAAGGCAGATAACTTGAAAACTCTCGGGTTTAGTGGATAACGTTAGCCATGATATGTCATGCTCCTGTAGGTTGCAGTATGGCTCTTGGTAGGAGGCTTAATAGCCAAAATTTCCATGTCCAATAATCCAAGTTTCATCAGCGATTGGATGATAGAAACGGCTTAGTGGTGAAACAAAAACCAAAAACCAAAACTACTTTATTGGATGGGGGCTATTTTAGAGGGTGTTTGGTAACGTGTTTGAACACGGTTTTTTGGTTTTTTAAAACAAAAAACCAAAAACGCGTTTGGTTGAAAAGGATTTCAAACCGTTTTTTAGAGAAACGGTTCAAAAACAACCTCGTTTTCAAAAACCGAAAATTTTCGTTTCTGAAAACGACGAATCGTTTTTTGTTTGATGGCTTTTTTGTAATAAGTCATTTCTTTTCTCTTCGATACAAAACCTCCTCTCTCTTCATCACACAGACGACAGAGCTCCCACATCCTTCTTCCCTTCCGATAACATCAAATGCTGGTTCAATTGCAATGCCAAGGCATTTGAAGCAACAATTGGTATCACTGACGTTGTCGATGAGTAAAGGGCTATTCCCATAGAAACCGGCGAGACCTAGTACGAAGACGACGAAGCTCCACCTGAAGAAATACGCTTGAAGAACTATGCTTTTGGTGATTTTGGTGAGGAGAATACGACGAAAGAAGCAACAAAAAGAGCTGTGAAGGTGAAATGGGAGAAAACAAACTTCGAGTGAAGGAGCATAATCAAGAAACCCTAGAATTCCAAGATAACTTATCAACAATCATGGTCGTTAATACACAGATCGATTGTCCAAAAAGGAGAAAATCGCTAATCAACAGGTATTAAATCGAAATATTTATGAAATATATTGTGGAAATTTGGAGAAGGAAAGGGGCTTACGAGTTTCCGTCGATTGTAGCGGTGAGTCGGAAATAGGTGAAAAGCACGACGATTTCCTCCCCTCAAAACATGATCGGTTTTCTTCGCTATAGTATGGGCCCACCTAGAATCTTAGTTCAGGTGCAACGAAATTGGCATGACACCGAGCAGTTCTATATGTGGCTAAAGCTGTAGAAGATAGGGAGCGAAGCTCCGACTATCGGAAATGACAGACTGTTTCGAGGAAGAAGAAAGGGTAAATTAAGTTTTAGTAATATTTTTAGAACATAATTAAAATCCAGTCTAAACTTTTCTGGGTTTCCAACATTTAGGAAATATTTGTCAGAATAATTAAGTTATAGTGACATTTTACTTGCAAAACCTATTCTTCCAAAACTGCCCTTATACCAATCAATCATTTTATTTATACACAAAACTAAATCTAAAATTACTTACACATATTAACGTTAACAAAACTAAATTTTATTTAAATTATTTAACAATGTTCATTCTTTATTAATCAATGTAATAGGATATTATTTTGGCATATTGAACTTAACTTGTTTTTGTATCGCAATTCATTTTTGTTGATTTTAAAAAACGTAAATTGTTTTTTTATTAATTGTTACCAAACGGGTTTCTTGTTATCTGTTTCTAAAAACCCAAAAAACAGTAATTGTTACCAAACGGGTTTTTTGTAAGCTGTTTTCAAAAACCAAAAAACAATTAGAAACGTTTTTAGTTTTCAAACTGTTTTTAAAAAAAACGTTACCAAACAGCCTCTTATTTTGGTTCAATGACGTTTCAGAAACTCTTAACTTCTTATTTTTCGTTCTGAGAAAAATTTAGCAGCCATTATAAACTCTACTAAAAATGTCCCTGTGGTTTATGATTTCTTGGAAGTATTCCAGGATCTTCCTAAGTTATCTCCTAACAAAAAAGGGTATATTTTTTAGGAACAAAAAAGGGTATTTTTTTAGGGCTGATATTGTCTGCCGTGGTACCCTACCATAGAGGATACTGCCGCGTTGAGCTGGCTCATCATGTTAGTCTCAGTTCCTCAGCTTTGTTAAAATCGAATAGGCTTCCATCCCTCGATTGATATCATCTACTGTCAACAATATTCAACTGTTATTTGTCACATCAGCAAGTAATAGTCTAAAAAAATAAAAAATTAATTTTTCATTTTTCAATGCAGGAAAGAGAAAGGACAGAGACTATTACTTGTGGTTGGATGCTGTTGAGCCCTTTTAACAGTGGATGATACCAATCCTCAATCCCTCGGCTCCGTTATTCCCGCCTATTTGTCGTCTCTCTTGTTATAAAAAACAAAGGCCTCAAGAAACACCTTTAGAAAAAAAAAGAAAGAATACCTATTCTCTTCTTCTTCTTCTTTCTATGTACCTCCAACATCGATTAAAAATAAATAAATAAATTGGAAGCACACACAAGAATTAGAAGAAAAATCAAAGCTAGGGAGAGCTTTTTTTTATTTAAAAAAAAAAAAAAGAGAAGGGTTCAAGCAAGCTTATGAAGGGAAAGCTTGTAAAAAATTCAGAATGCCTCTCTCTTTATTTACATTCTCATTGGGATTCTCTTAGATTGTGTTTGGAACCCTAGATTTAGGGAGAGAAAAAACGAAATGCAAAAATTTTCTTTTCTCTCGTTTGATTACAACAAAGGAAAGTGAGATTTACTCTTCCTCTTTATTTACAATGTAAAAAAGTTTTTCTCCAAAAAAGTAAAGATTTTGAAAGAAAATAAAATTCACCATCACCTACCACTTATCACACAATCCACCTACCCCACCACTACTACCACCAATACAACCCACCACTGCCACTCCTACCACCACCCACCACCATCACTACCCTCCCACCAGCGCCACCATTACTAGCACCCACCACTACCACCATCCACTGCCTCATCACTGCAACTCCTACCACCACCTCTATCAGCCCACCACCACCACTCTTACTATCCCACAACCATCACCACCCACCAATGCCACTATCACTATCACCCTGCCATGGCCCACAACCATCCCACCACCATACCCACCCCCACCACCACCCACCGTTGCCCACCATCTACTACTTCTACCCACTCACCACCACCACCCATGCCGACCCACCACTATCACCCACCACGACCATCACCATCATTGCCATTGCCACCATTGCCATCCCACTAACCCTACCAACACCCACCCACCCACCACCACCACCCCAACCTATCATCTTATTAAAATATATTTTTCTTTTCTTCTCATTTCTCATTGCATCCAAACAATGGATTCTCTTATCTTCTTTTCCATTTTAGGTTTCTTTTCTTTTCTCTCCAAATCTAAAGTTCCAAACACATCCTTAAGGTTGGGAAATTAGATAAAAGAGCTTTAAACTGCATCTTTATTATGTACTCTAAGCACTCTAAAGGCTATATTTTTTGTGCGTAAACAAAGTGATGGAGGTTTGACAAAAATTAAGTCTAAGAATGTGGATTTTATAGAAAGTGACTGTCCAAGCAGAAAAAGATCCGATGATAGCCTTAATCTCTATGAAATGGAAGAGCTCGGCTCGATCCCAACAATAATTCTAGAATATCCTACAGAGACACCTATGGAGAATTCTCCTGTTGGGGATAGAGGTCACCCAAGTATTGAGGACATTGGGAGGGATTTACTGCCTAGTGGGAATTCCCAAATAGAAAGGGAATCAGATTTGTCTAGCTTAAGAGTAAGGAAAGATTCCATGTTGTCGATTTGATATTGAAAGAGAATCTTTCATGATCACTTCCCTAGAAGATGATGAGCCCAGTTCGTATCAAGAGATTTTATCATCTCCCACATCCAGAGAATGGATTACTACAATGCAAGATGAGATTGCTTCCATGAAAAAGAATCGAGTCTGGAAACTCCTAGATCTTCTGCTAGGCGCAAGACTTTTGGGAATAAATGGGTTCTCAGAGACAAATGTAAGGCAGATGGAAGCATTGATAAATACAAGGCCCAATTAGTGGCGAAGGTTATACTTAGAGATTTGGTATAGACTATGAAGAAACTTTCTTTCTAGTGGTGATGTTTGTTTTTATTTGCCTAATTCTAGCCATAGTTGTTTATTTAGATCTTGAACTTTTCCAGATGGATGTAAAAACGGTATTTCTCAATGGAGAATTGGACGAAGAAATCTATATGGATCAGCCTCTAGGCTTTTTAACGAAAGGGCAAGAGTGCAAAGCGTGCAAGCTCAAGCGCTCAATTTATGGCGTTAAACAATCGTCCAGGCAATGGTATTTACAATTTCATAGAGCTATAGGTGAGTATGGGTTCATGATAATCGAAGAAGCCCATTGCGTGTATTTTAGATACAATGGAAAAACTTGTTGATGATATTGTGCGCGCGTCGGAAACGCGGCACGGGAAAATTCGAAGTCGCCACCGCCTGATGGGGTGCAGGCGGACACCTGGGTGCCTAATCTTGTCTATTAGGGCTTTTGGTCTGCGGCTTGAGATTCTAAGTCTGTTCTCGGTTGCAGTCTGGGGAAGTCCGTAGACACCCTAGTCCGCCCCGTCGGATGACGGGTCCCGTGGGTTCCCTGGTTTGAGTCAGCTTACATTGGTGTCACCTGATTCCTAATCCGATATGCAGTTTGGTTAAGTCTGACGGGACCACCTGAGTGGTGTGGGTCCCTTTAATTGCTTTTATCTTGATTACTTAGGTGATTTGAGTCTGGTTGGGTGGGCCCCGTTGGAAGGCCCACGGTATCCTTGGTGGGCTTAGTCAAGCCCGTGTACCCTTGTGGACCTCAGTCTAGCCTGAGAGGTCCTTTGGGCTTTGGTTAGTTCAATTGATTTTACTTTAGGTTCAGATTTAAAATTTAAGTGTTTTTCATGAAAAGGTGGGCCGGATAGGTTCATGGGCCCCTAAGGTGGGCCCACATGGTGGCCAAGTATTTTTATTGGATTTATCTTTTTAATCTGCCAAAGTGAGTTGGACACTGGGCTTGGGGCCCGTAGTCCAAATCTGGGCTTGTAAGCCCAAGTTACCAGAAGTTAGGGTTTGCACCCTTCCTTGGTTCGGTTGGTAGGCTTTGGCGGGCCCGGTAGGCCCTTGCCCTTGGTCTCGGCCAAACCACGCAATTCATGCATCAATTTCACATAACAAGGCTCGAGATGGGCGCGAGATGGGAGCCAGCTCGGCGGGTAGTGAGATAAAAGGGGCGCCTACTTCCTAAGTGAGCGCAAGTGAGAGCCAAGTGGGCGGCTACTCACTGCGATTTTCAACTCTCTGTTACTTCGAGATATCCATCTCTGGCCGATTTGTTTCGGCCTGTAATTGTTCCACTAGTCTCCTAATATGCCCAGAACACTTCCCAGCTAGTTTTGGATTTAATCTAACTGCTTAAAGACACAACTCCATATCACTAAGAAAAAGAAAAACAAACCCGATTATCACAAAAGAACACAGGTCTAACTACAGACAGGTAATGGGGTGATGGGAGCATGCCTACAGGGACACAACAAAGAGCAAATAGCATACGGCAGGGGTTGAGGGAGCATGTCAGCAAGTCTAGCAAGCAATAAAACAACAAAAAAACACTAGTAAACCGAGATTGTCTACGCAAGATGGAAACCTAATTTTTGCACCTACGCATGTATCTAAACTCTGTGCATGCATGCAGACATTCGGGGAGAAGGGAAAGAGAAGGGGGGTTTACAGGGGTACATTAGATGAAGGGAACTTGGGGAACATGCTCCCTTTTCGGCGCGAGCAACACATGCTTCTTCCTCTTCCTTACTTGGTGGTCTTCATCAGATGGAAGTGAAAAGAAGAAAAAAACATGGCAAGCTTTCATGGCCGTGGCCTCATACCACCGAATAAGACCGGCTTACAAAAAAAACATCGCATATTCATATATGTGTAACCCAATGTAACAGGGATGTTTACCTGGTGGTTCTTGAGTTCTGGAGTTGAGTGGGGGAGCCTCCTCGAAGGCGGACAGCAGCTGGAGCCTCCTCTTTACCGCACCGACAGTAGCAAGCCTCCACTGGTTTAGGTTGAACTGGAGGAGAACCAAAGGAGGGTGAGGCGCTTGGGGTTTTTTGGGAGGCAAGCAGGGATGAAGAGAGGGGGGCTTCGGGTGAGGGAAGAAGAAGGAGAAGGGAGTCAGTTCAGGAAAAACCCAAAACCCGACGAAGAACAAACCAAAAACCCTTCGAACCCTCCAAAATCCGAACACTTAGCTTTTTTTTTTTTAGAAATCTTCCAACCCTAAAAACTCTTCGCACCCTCAAAAATCCCAACCCCAAAAAAAATCTCCGAACCCTTTGCGCGAGAAAGTCGCGCGGCTTATATAGGCAAGGGAGAAGGGGTGCCGCTCACTTTGGCGCCCAGCTCAAGGTGAGCGCATGCCGCTCGCCACGTCCGTGCGAGCGGCATAATGATGAAAATTCATTAAATGCCGCCGCTCGGTTGGTCGGAAGATCCGAATTTTCGGATTTAGTCCCTGGCAAATTTCAATTTAATCCGATATTCTCGGATTTTTACAGATTTAGTCACTAGGATATTTCGTACATTTAGATATTTACGGATTTGATCCCTGAGATATTTTCCTGCGCAACTCGCCACGTGTGCAGCCTTTTGCCAAGTGCGCAGATTGCCGGTTTTGCTGCTCGGGAATTTTGTCAGCTCATATTTCCTTCATCCGGGCTCCGATCTGGGTTAACTTAGTTGCGTTAGAATCGTATCGGCGCCCTCCATCCCATGACCTATGGGTAGGCCTCTAGATCGGATTTTAGCAGAAAGTCAACTTTTGGCTCTGCTCAAGTTTGACCGCCCGCAGAACCTTCATCCGGACCCCGATTCCTGCAAACTCAGTTGCATTGGAACCGTGTCGAGATTCTCTATCCGATGACCTAAGGGTAGGCCTCTGGATCGGATTTTAGCAGAAAGTCAACTTTTGGCTCTACTCAAGTTTGACCGCCCGCAGAACCTTCATCCGGACCCCGATTCCTGCAAACTCAGTTGCGTTGGAACCATGTCGAGATTCTCTATCCAATGACCTAGGGGTAGGCCTCTGGTTCAGATTTTAGCAGAAAGTCAACTTTTGGCTCTGCTCAAGTTTGACTGCCCGCAGAACCTTCATCTGGACCCCGATTCCTGCAAACTTAGTTGCGTTGGAACCGTGTCGAGATTCTCTATCTAATGGCATAAAGCGAGGTGGCCAATTTCACTTGATCAAAAAGTCAACTTTTCACCCCTTAGGGTTTGACTTTCTGTCCAGGGTTTGCATTTTTGGTTTTTCTGGGAGCGCAAAAATGAGGTGCTTACAGATATACTATTAGCTAGTAATGATATGGGGTTGATTGTTGCCACTAAAGAGTGGTTGTCCTCTACTTTTGAGATGAAGGACATGGGTGAAGCAAATTATATTCTAGGTGTTAAGATCCAAATGGAATGCGCCAAGAGGATTCTGAGTTTGTCTCAAGAAAATTACATTAAAAAAAAATCCTTAAGCGCTTTAACATGCAAAATGCTAAACCCATTGACACCCCTGTTGACAAAGGATCTTCGTTGCATTCAAGACTCTGCCCATAGACAGAGGTAGAGAAAGCATAGATGGCTCGAGTACCCTGCTCAAGTGTTGTAGGCTTTTTGATGTACACGATGGTGTGCACCCAATCGGATATAAGTTATGCCGTTGGATTGGTTAGTAGATTTCAAAGCAATCCTAGTCTTAAACACTGGCAAGCCATCAAGCAAATATTTCGATATTTGAGAGCTATAGCTAATTATAAGTTATGCTACGGAGGAGCAGACTTACAACTAACTGGATATAATAATGCTTAATGGGCTAGTAATGCGGATGATCGTGTGTCCACGTCTGGATAAGTTTTCTTGCTCAATGGCGGAACCATCACATGGTGCAACAAGAAACAGCCATGTGTCCCATTATTCATCATGGAGGCAGAATATATTGCATGTAGTGCTGCCGTCCAAGAAGTTTTTGGTTAAAGCAAATTCTGCAGGATCTTGTAGTAACAGCAAACTTAGAGAGACTTGTCACGATTCATTGTAATAGTATGTTAGCGTTAGCTTATGCTAAAGATCCTAAGTATCACGGAAGGATGAAGCACATTGACATCGGATCATATCTCTACATTAGAGAAAGAGTGGTTCAAAAGGATGTAATACTGACTTATTATCCTACAGATCACATGATTGCTGATCCATTGACCAAGCCTATTCCTAGGAAGGCTTATAGGTCACATGTTAGAGATATGAAACTGATTCATTTGTAATTTGCCAATTACATCAATGTATTTGAGACATGTTCATTTATTCGTTTATTATATTCATATATGTTATGAAATGATGAATATTATACACATGTAACTTAAATATGTCACCATGCCCATGGGTAGGCTACTCACATGGCGACCCGCCCTGGCACGTAGTGTGCGAGCAAGATGAGACCATGAGAGGACTTGCGCTTATTAGAGGGCATTAAGAGAACTTTAACGGATATATCTATAGGTCATCTTAGATTGAGATTGAAATGAGATTCTTTAAGAGAATCGAGCATCCTCTGTTTGAGTGGGAGACTCATAGATTTTGCATGGCTTGATAGCCGAGCATGAGTGCTTTTTGCCTTGACACAATAAAGTTGTGACTTGGGCTAAGTACTCAAGTTAGTTGCATGAGTTGTGACTAGACTTAGGCTCATACAGTGTTGGAGCGTTGACATACTCACTATAGCGAATTCCACAGTAGCATGTACTCATACTAGATTTGCTCATCAATCTAGATTTGGAGGGTAAGTGAATGAATCCCTGCTTCCTGGTCATGTGAGCCCAAATTGGTTTCCTTTCAAGAAAAAACCTTGTGCCCTTATACTAATGATAATGTCATAAAGCAAAGAT
Organism: Buxus sempervirens; assembly: GCA_947561395.2. Classification (NCBI taxonomy): domain Eukaryota; kingdom Viridiplantae; phylum Streptophyta; class Magnoliopsida; order Buxales; family Buxaceae; genus Buxus; species Buxus sempervirens. The sequence continues at coordinate 31,327,608 of OX387189.1, forward strand.
CTATAGATTGCTACTTTAGCATTCTTCCCATGGTCATGTTTGATTGGCCTAACGAGAAATGTTTAGGAAAGCATTCAGATCCAAGTGGAGTGGTATGTGGCGTTAGGAAGATCATATGACATCACATCCTTGAGAATATGGAATTTGTTCAATCATGCTTTGCTTTAAAATTTACACGATATTTTATATTTTTATTAAAATATCCATCTATATATATGGAATATATAGAGTATTTATATATCCATATTTTAAAAGACATGAAATAGAAAATTCCAAAGGAGGTTGAGCTTAGACTTGAGTTCTGTACTCAAGAGGGATTAGGAAAGCTCAATTCGATGTGGTCATGTGGATCTAGGGTGTTAGCACCTGATTTTTTCACCCCCCCAAAATAAAGAAAAATGAAAAGTCAAACTTTCAGTCAAACCCTGAGAGGGTCAAAAAATTGACTTTTTGATTCAAGTAAAATTGGCCATCAAACTTCATCTCATTAAAAAGAGCATTTCGACACGATTCCAACGCAACTGAATTTGCTGGAATCGGAGTCCAGATGAGAAAGTTATGAGCCGGTCAAACTTTTGGGGAGCGAAAAGTTGACTTTTTGTTCGACTCCAATTCAACTGCCAAACTTGATCCCAGTGAATAGGTGATTCCAAGCCGGTTCCAACGACACTAAGTTTGCTGAAATCGGACACCGGATGAAGAAGTTATGAGCAGTTGAAGTTTTAGAAAAAAACTGCCCATGTGGCAAAAAAGGCAGTAAAAATGGAATAAACCAATAAAATAAATAAGATAAATGTGTTTAATAATATTTTAATAAAGAGAATCTCGCTTTTTTAATAAAATAATCAAAAAATCGAATAAGAATCTTGCAAAAAACCAAATTGAATAAAGGTTTGAAATCCAAACATTTTAAAAATGTGCTGGACCGTATTTGAATTACGGGCAGGGCATGCCCGTATTTGAAATACGGGCAAGATTCTCTAAGCAGACACGCGTCACCGTACGGCGGGACACGCGTCCCGTACGGCTGATTCGCGAGATTTGCAAATGTGCGTTTTTCGCCCGTATTTGAATTACGGGCAAGGCACGCCCGTACTTGAAGTACGGGCAGGGCACGCCCGTACTTCAAATATGGGCACGGAAATTTTGCCTATAAATAGAGAGGCCACCGCCCTCATTTGAAAAAGCCATCCCTCTCTGGCCTACCCCCTCTCCCTCCTGGTGCACTCCACGGCCGAAGCCCTGCCCAACCACCACCATCCCTAACCAAAATCATTTTTCATACCCAAATTACCCCTATGCTATAAGATTACCCCAAGATCATGCCCAAGATTCCCATTTACCATTCATTGATCAAAGCCATTTAACCCAGCCTAACCAAGCCCTACCCAATTCATCCCAACAAACCTTGGAGGACGCGGAAGCGCTGCCAAATTCACCGGAGAATTCATCACTAACAAAAACCATATTGTAAGTATGTTGAGTTTTACAATGTTCTCATTTTCACTTTCTTCTTTAAGTCTCCTTTGAATATTTTTAATGTTACTGACTCCATTGCTGTTTTGAGTGTCATGGGGAGATGATATCAAAGAATTGGTCATTACAAGAAGGGAAGAAAAGAAATGTCTAAAGAATGCTTTAATTAATTAAACAAATAACTTTCTTCTTAAGTTTTTGACATGGAAGGGTTAAACCCTTCTTGAAGTTAAAGAAGTGTGCTGTAATTTCCCACTTCCCCACTCCAAAATATGATCACGGATCACCCCAAAAGACGCTGGTCTTCCTGTTAGAAAAGGAAGAAAGGAGAAGAAGGCCTTTTAGGCCAAAAGAGGAAAGGAAAGGACTTTGAAGAATCCGAAATTCCAGCTGAAGTCATCAGAACACCTGAGAAGGCCGCCGGACCAGATCCCAAGAAGAGTCGGCACCAAAAAATGCAAAACTGGAGGCACCCGTAAACTCAGAACGGTCCAGTCCGGACCGTGTTTACTTCACGGGCAAGGAAAACCGTATTTTATTCACGGGCGACAGTGGACCGTATAGAAAATACGGTCCAATGTAAATGTAACTTAAAAAATGTAATTTCTCGGCCTGGTTGGATCAATTCCGGCCTAAACCGGCCTGAACCGGCCACTTGAACAATTTGGGCTGCCTTAAGCCCATCTTTGGACCGTGGGCCCAAATGGGCCCACCAAGACCTCCTTTTGGCCCACATGAGTGGTCCACTTTAGACCGGCCCAAACCAAGCCTGTTTTCAACAAACAGGCCCAGGCCCCTTGACCCTTGGCTCATGGGCCAAATCCAAGCCCACTAAACCCATTGCATGTGTAAATAGTTTAATAAATAACCAAATGGGTTACCCAATAACCCAACTGGGCCCCAGGCCCAACCATGGCAACCCACGGGTCTTCCAACGGGACCCGGGTCCGACCCACTTCACTTAAAATAAATAAAAAGATAAAACCAAATAAAAAGGGACCCACACCTCCAGAAGGCCCCGCCAGACCTAACAAAACAGCATGCTGGTCTAGGAAGGGTGAACTTGACTCAAAAACCAGGGAGACCCGAGGGACCCGTCAAACCGACGGGGCGGACCGGGGTGTCTTTAGGACTTCCCCGGATCGTAACCGAGGACTTAGCTAGAACTCTGAAGAGCCGCAGACCAGACTTAGACCCGATTAGGGTAAAACCGTGTCTGCCTGCACTCTCAGGCAGTGGCGACTCCTAATGTCCCGAGGCACGCTCTGAAAGTGCGCCCGGTGTGCGATCTAGGATCCAGGATTCTTAGGTGCGCACATAGGGCATAGGTGAGATTTTGAGTGTATCTTTATACTGGTTTGATGGAACTTGGTATACAGTTGCTCACCTTGTAACACTTTCATCAGGTGCACAATGTGTTTCCTTGTATGACCCAGAATACGATAATTGGTCAAGTGTAGTAAGAGTCTCAATTCTCATTAGTTGGGCAAGTGGGAGATGTTATTTAATGGGACCATCAAAGATGCCCACTAAAAAGAACCTTTTTGCAAGGTTAAAAAGGAGAAAAGAAGAAAAAAAGGGGAGACTTAAACTCTCTTAAGCCCCTTCATTAATAGCTACCTATTAATGGCTTCTCTTCTCCCCTATATATAGGAGCCTTACTAGCTAAGTCCTAAGAAGCAAGTCTTCTCTTGAGCGAACTCCTCCTGAAAGGCTTCTGCATGACAAAAATTTCCTGCTAGGTGTAGGATCTAACATTATTATATGAACATTACATCATACAAGATCTTGAATCACACGATTCTCACATACTTTAACATGGAATAAGTATTAAAGAACATACCTGAATCCATTGTAGAAAATAGTCTTGCCTTGAGAGAGAATGATCACCCTAGCAACTTTCCTGAAAGCGTCTCACAATGGCTTGAGGCACACACTGTTGTTGTTGTAGGTGAGAACCCTAAAGTCTCTCCACTTTTATATAATAGAGTTTCCTAACCATCAAGGAAATTAATTGAATTTTTAACCCCCTCACTTTAACTCATAATAACAACTCCCTTTAACTAAACCATTAAACCCATAATTAATTGAATGTCATGGGGTGTGTGGGACACTTTAATGAATATTAATTAATATTATAACATTCTCCTACTTGTCCCATGCACCCATGAAAACAAAACAAAATATTTATTTTGCTATTGAAAAACATTTTACTTCAAAAAACTGTTTTCCATAAAACGACTCTTATGGGTTTAAAACAAACAAACCATACATGTGCACATTTTAGTTTTGGAAAAACACTTATGGTTAAGTGTACTACATATGAGTTCCATCATATCAATGTTGAACTAGAAACCAATGCAAGTCATGGCGGTCATTTGTTATATAATCAACAAAATTCCTCCCATTTACTACAACACTTGTAACTTCATTCAACATGATCTTTAATAGGGATTATTCTAAGGCCATAAAACTTTAATGCCTTGGGTTCACATTCATGTCTATTTCAGACATTTTCTTTCTAACAATCATCCATGCCATTCAATGTACATATAAATGGAAAACAAGAAAACAGAAACAACTATAATGATATATCCATGTATGTCCAAAAGAAAATAATCAATACATCAATGAGCTCATCAACATGTTCACATCATGAGTAAAGACATATGACCCATATTTTCAACACGTTCTTTAAACTGCTTTGCTGCTAACCCCTTCATTAATGGATCAACAATCATAAGAGAAGTCTTGATATGTTCTATGGACACTATTTCTTTTTGTACTTCCTCCTTCACACTTAGGTATTTAAGTTCTATATGCTTTGCATCATTAGAATACCTGTCATTCTTGGAGAAAAAGACTGCAGAGGAATTATCACAGTAAATTCTAAGCGGCTTGGCTATAGAATCAACAACTCCAAGCCCTGAAATAAAGTTCCTCAGCCATAAAGCATGTACTGTGGCTTCAAATCATGCCACAAATTCAGCCTCCATTGTAGATGAAAGCAATAATGGTTTGCTTCATGCTTCTCCATAAAATGGCTCCACCAGCTAGCAAAAATACATATCCAGAAGTGGATTTCCTGCTATCTGTGCAACCAGCAAAATCAAAGTCTAAATATCCAATCACCTCAAGATTGGCAGTTCTTCTAAAGATGATTGAATAATCCTTGGTTCCTTGTAAATAACGCAGCACCCTCTTTGCAGCTTTCCAATGAGACGTTCCTGGGTTACTGTGAGACATGGAAAAATCACCGGGATGATTTCCCCTCCGTCAACACACGGGCTCAACATAAAATGGGAGAGTCGCCACCATTCAATTTTTTGGGTGTGAATGGACACCAAAGATTCAAAATAAGCAAAAAGGCAAATACTAGAGTAAAAATAACTCTACTTGAAAATCAAATCCAGAGATGGGTAAGGGGATTAGATTATGAACGGAGGAAGGTGTTAGGCACCCCCATTCACCCACACAAGGTGGTTGCCAAGTGTTGTTCATGCTAGAAAATAAGAAAGCTTACTAAAATCATTAAAAACCTTGAAAAAAGATTAAACAAATATATGATATTTTCACATGAGAAATCCAAATGAATTTCAGATCCTATTTTATGTCAATATCACTTCTGGAATATCACCAATAGATGGAAATCAAAGCAAAAGTTGCACAAAACCAAGTTGAGTCATATCCGGAAAATTCGATAAAAGATCATGACATTTATCTTGAAATCATTTAAATTCAATTTAAATTGAACCAAACCAAATCCATTTGAAATATTATGGTAAATAAGAGACTCATGCAAAATTCCAATTAAATCCGGTTGAAATCCTAGGAGTTATGCTTCTTTTAAAAGTGCTGTTGGAGATAGTAAAAAGTGGCAAGTGGGCAAGTTTGAAAAATTATTTAGAAAAATCGGCTCCATATAATTCCATGAAATTTGGTGTGAATGAAGTCTGTATGGCCATATTTCAGATGAAACTAGCCTCATACAAAAATTCATTCGGATGTGCCTTGGGTGATCTCCCGAACAGGCCCCAAGGATCACAGGTTTGCCCAGAAAAGTGCCATTGAGCAGTTCTGAGTAAATCTGTTACCAACGACACAAATCGAGTCAAAAAATTATGAAACCAACTGGATTTGAAACTAGACTCCCAAAGGAAAACTCAGAAATAAGAATCATTCGAATCGGATTTAAAACAAACACATGGCGCTCAGTCGAAGTGACAAGTTCTGTATTCAGACCTGAACTGACCTATCAACTTCGACAGAGAGGTATCAAAAATCCGCTTGATAGAAATTAATGAAATTTTATAGACATAAACTAGACAGCCTCACCTTTCCCATGGCTCTAGAATCACTCCAACATTCATCCGAACAATGAAGTTACAAGTGTCCGAAGTTGGGGTACAGTTGCTGTCAAGTTAAGCCTTTTTTGAATAAAATCAATTTAATTCAGTGACCAAGTGTGCGTATTCCGTGCAAGACAAATCAAAAACACTTTCAAAAGATATTGAAGAGCCTCTAAGAAAAAATGGGGCACAAGTTCGGCTCAGCATCCTCTCCGATTGGAAAAGATATGCCAAAAAACCCCAAAAGTGAGCAAAAATGCCCAAAACCGAGAGGTTGGACCTAGAGGCCTTCAATACTCAACAAAACTTGCTTGAAATCATATTGAAAACCAACAAGAAATATTCCAAAATTATTTGATTGGGGCTATTTATTCCAGATCTACCACAGTGACGGCAATAGATTCGAAATACAAGCCAAATCCGACAAAACAAGTGCTATGTGTGTATGTGTATAAAAATCCATTCAAGAACAATATAACAACATATAGCATGCATTCATATCAATCAAAAAGGGGTTCTAGAACAACCTAGGGTTCCGTTCCATTATCGTTTCCCTTAGTTCTCTCTCCCCGTTAAACACAGTTCTTCAAGATAATCTTGGGGTACTTTGAATATGAAACGGTTTTCATAGAATCACAAGGCTTATTTCAACATAATAACATATAGCATGCATTTAGATCAATCCAAAGGGTTCTAGAACAACCTAGGGTTCCGTTCCATTATCGTTTCCCTTAGTTCTCTCTCCCCGTTAAACACGGTTCTTCAAGATAATCTTGGGGTACTTTGAATATGAAACGGTTTTCATAGAATCACAAGGCTTATTCCAATAGGTTCTAACACTAGGATCAATCCCCAGTCTCGTTTCTCCTAGATCTCGCCTTCACGTTTTACGGCTAGGAGGAGTCTCGAGGTACTTTGAGTAGGGGAAGGGTTTTCATACACATAGAAGAGGCCTTATTCTACAGAAAGGTAGAAGAAGAGATCTAGATCTAGAATGTAAAAACAAAAAATTAAAGAGAGGTTTGAGGCTTACCTGGGCTTCTGGAAGCAAGACTACAGCGGTTCCCCTCTTCACTCGGAGCTCTTTGATCTCCAACTTCTTGGCAAGAGTTAATGACAAGAGTTAATGGCCAGAGTTAATGGCAAGAGGTAATGGCCATTTGCTTAAGGAGGAGCCTCCTATTTATAGGCAAAGGCTAGGGTTAGGGTTGGTGGGATGGTAGACACAAACTAATGTCTAGAGCCCACCAACCTTAACCCTAAGGCTATTTCCGAGATTTCCACTCCTTTAATGAAGGATATGATGGTAAAAAGTGAAAACTCCCGGAAAACCCTAATTTTGAGCAAAAATAATGTATCCGACATATCAGGTCGGATACATGAGCACCTATACGTATCCGGCATATGTTGCCGGATACATTGAGGTCTACTTGTATCGACAGCTTATGTCGGATATGAAGAGGTATGCTTGTATCCGACCTGAGTTGTCGGATACGAGAAAAAATGCACATTTCTCAAATTTTGTGCTGGTTTCAAAGTGTTAGCACCTGATTTTTTTTTTTGCACCCCCAAAATAAAGAAAAATGAAAAGTCAAACTAAAAGTCAAACCCTGAGGGGGTCAAAATTTGACTTTTTGATTCAAGTAAATTTGGCCATCGAACTTCATCTCATTGAAAAGAGTATTTCGACACGATTCCAACGCAACTGAATTTGCTGGAATCGGAGTCCAGATGAGAAAGATATGAACTGGTCAAACTTTTGGGGAGCAAAAAGTTGACTTTTTGCTCAACCCCAATTCAGCTGCCAAACTTAACCCCAGTGGACAGGTGGTTCCGAGCCGGTTCCAACGACACTAAGTTTGCTGAAATCGGACACCGGATGAAGAAGTTATGAGCAGTTGAAGTTTCAGAAAAACTACCCATGTGGCAAAAAAGGCAGCAAAAATGGAATAAACCAATAAAATAAATAAGATAAATGTGTTTAATAATATTTTAATAAAGAGAATCTCGCTTTTTTAATAAAATAATCGAAAAATCGAATAAGAATCTTGCAAAAAACCAAATTGAATAAAGGTTTGAAATCCAAACATTTTAAAAACGTGCTGGACCGTATTTGAATTACGGGCAGGGCATGCCCGTATTTGAAATACGGGCAAGATTCTGGTAGAAGACACGCGTCACTGTACGGTGGGACACGCGTCCCGTACGGCTGATTCGCGAGATTTGCAAATGTGCGTTTTTCGCCCGTATTTGAATTACGGGCAAGGCACGCCCGTACTTGAAGTACGGGCAAGGCATGCCCGTATTTCAAATACGGGCACGAAAATTTTGCCTATAAATAGAGAGGCCACCCCCCTCATTTCAACAAGCCCTCTCCTCTGGCCATAACCCCTGCCCTCCTGAAGCCATCCACGGCCGAACCCTGCCATCATGCCACTACTCCACCACCCCAAATATTTTTAATGCCCAAATTGCCCCTATGTCCCAAAACCATGCTCAAACACCCATAACCTTGCCTGAACTTTGACCTTTCATCTTCTTAGATTAAAGAATCTAACCAAACCCTTTACAAACCCAACTTGAGGATCTTGGGAGGACGCGGAAGCGCTGCCAAACTCACCGGAGAAATCATACCTAGCAAAAAAGAACCACATTGTAAGTATATTGGATTTTATAATGCTCTCATTTTCATTTCCTTTTCCAAGGTCTCTTTTAAATACTCTTGATGTTACTGACTCAACTGCTGTTTTGAGCCCCATGAGGAGATGATACCAAAGAATTGGTCATTACAAGAAGGGAAGAAAAGAAGTGTCTAAAGAATGCTTTAATTAATTAAATAAATAACTTTTCTTTTTAAGTTTTTGACATGGAAGGATTGAACCCTTCTTGAAGTTAAATCAGTGCCCTGTAATTTCCCACTTTCCTTATCCAAAAGATGATCATGGATCACCCAAAAGATGCCGGCCTTCATGTTAAAAGAGGAAGAAAGAAGAAGAAGGCCTTTAAGGCCAAAAGAGGAAAGGAAAGGACTTTGAAGAATTCGGAGTTCCAGCTGAAGTTACCAGAATACCTGAGAAGGCCACGGGACTGATACCCCGCAGAATCGGCAACAAAAATGCAAAACAAGCTGCACCCGTAAACTCAGAGCGGTCCAGGCGGGACCGTGTTTGCTTCACGGGCAGGTGGGCCCGGATTTTATCCACGGGCAAAGGCTGCCCGTATAACATATACGGGCAGATGTAAAAATAATGTAAAAAAAACTCAATTTCCAGCCCGGTTGGGCATGAGCCGACCTGAACCGGCTTGAACCAACTTTTTGGACATTTTGGGCTATCTTAAGCCCATGTTTGGACCGTGGGCCCAAATGGGCCCACCAAGACCTCCTTTTGGCCCACATGAGTGGTTCACTTTAGACCGGCCCAAACCAAGCCTGTTTTCAACAAACAGGCCTAGGCCCCTTGACCCTTGGCTCATGGGCCAAGTCCAAGCCCACAAAGCCCATGGCATCTGTAAATAATTTAATAAATAACCAAAAAAAGGGTTACCCAATAACCCTACTGGGCCCTAGGCCCAACCTGTAGACACCCCAAATTGCACAAACAATCATCAAAAATCATTATCTCCTGGAAAGCCAGCACAGAATTTGAAGAAAATAAACTTTTACCTGTATCCGGATACTCAATCCGGATACAAGTACCCTTTCCCGTATCCGGATACTCATACCGGATACATGTGAGCCTTAGTGTATCCGGTACCATGTACCGGATACCTTAAGGCCCTTTTTATCCGGTCTAATATACCGGATACCTTAAGTTTGCTCAAAATTAGGGTTTTCCGAGAGCTTTTCACTTTTACCATCATGTCCCTCATTAAATGAGGGGAAATCTCGGAAATGACCTTAGGGTTAAGGTTGGAGGGGTTCTAGACATTAAGTTGTGTCTACCAATGACCTTGGCCTTTGCCTATAAATAGGAGCCTCCTCCTTGAGCAAATGACACAACTCTTGTTTTGAATTCTCGCAAAGAAGAACTCCAAGAGAAGAAGAAAACCGCTGTGGAATCGCCTCCAGCACTCAGGTAAGCCTCAACTTTTCTTTTTATTTTCTGTCTTTACATTCCTAGATCTAGATCTCTTCTTCTACCTTTCTGTAGTGTAAAGCCTTGTTTGTATGTGTGGAAATCCTTCCCCGGCTCAAAGTATCTCAAGACTCCCCTAGCCGTAAAACGTGAAGGCGGATCTAGGAGAAACGAGACTGGGGATTGACCCTAGTGCTAGAACCTATGTAGCATAAGGCCTTTTTGATTGATTGTAAACCGTTCCATATTCAAAGTACCCTTGATTATCTTAAAGAGAACAGAGGGAAACGATAATGGAACGGAACCCTAGGCTATGCTAGAACCTATTTTGTTGAAGCTATATGCATGTTGTATTGATATTGCTTGGTTTTTCACTTTTGCACACATATTACACCTTTTTGGTGAATAGGCTCACATTTGGGGATTTATTACATTCATTGTGATAAATCTCCAATAAATGGCCTCAATCAAATTCTGGAGTGTTTTTAAATGTTTTTCAAAGGTTTTGGATTCATCTCACACGAATCACACACTTTTTGTCAATTTTCGGATTTGGTTTTCTTCAAAAGTGGCTTAGCTTGACAGCACCTGTACCCTTACTTCGGACGCCCATAACCTCATCATCCAGATGAATTTTGGGGCAATTCTAGAACCATGGGAAAGGTGAGGCTGTCTAGTTTATGTCCACCAAATTTCACAAATTTCTATCTAGCGGATTTTTGACACCTCTCTGTCGAAGTTGAGTGGACAGTTCAGGTTTAAATACAGAACTTGTCACTTCGACGGAGCACCATGTGTTCGATTTAAGTCCGATTCGAGTGATGTTTGTTTCTGAGTACTCTTTTATGAGTCTATTTTCAAATCCAGTTGGTTTCATAATTTTTGGATTCCATTTGAATTATTGGTAGCCGATTTACTCAGAACTGTTCATTTGTACTTTTCTGGGTAAATCTGTGATCTTCGGGGCCTGTTCGGGAGACCACCCAAGGCACATCCGAAGGGATTTTTGTATGAGGCTAGTTTCTTTTGAAAGATGGCCATACAAACTTCAATCACACCAAATTTCGTGGACTTTTATGCAGTGGATTTTTCTAGACAATTTTCCAAAGTTGCCCACTTACTACTTTTAAAAATCCCCAACAGCAACTTCAAAGGAGCATAACTCCTGGATTTTTCATCGGAATGAAGTGAAATTTTGCATGAGACTCTTATTTACTATAATCTTTCAAATGGATTTGGTTTGATTTGATTTAAAATTGTATTTGAATGATTTCAAGACAAATGGCATACTTTTTACCGAATTTTCCGGATTTGATTTAACTTGGTTTTATGCAACCTCTACTTTGATTTAAATCTTTTGAAATACTCCAGAAATGATATTGACATAAGAGAGGATCTAAAATCCATTTAGATTCTCATGTGGAGATATCATACATTTGACCTTTTTCAAGGTTCCTCATGATTTTTAGCAAGCTTTCTTACTTTGTTTTTGCATGAACATACACTTGGCAACCACTTTGTGTGGATGAATGGAGGTGCCTAACACCTTCCCCCGTTCATAATCTAATCCCCTTACCCATCTCTGGATTTGATTTTCAAGTAGGGTTATTTTTACCCTAGAATGTTTCTTTTGGCTATTTTTGCTTATTTTTGAACTCTTTGGTGTCCATTCTCACCCCAAAATCATGAATGGTGGCGACTCTCCAATTTTTGCGTTGAGCCCGTGTGTTGACGGAGGGATGATCATTCCGGTGATTTTTCCCATGTCTCACAACTGGCGACTCTGCTGGGGACATGTGGATTTAAGCCATTTTGTGTATATTCATGCTTTTTCTTCACTTTTGAATGCTTGCTATTTTGCTTATTTATTTTTTGTGAATATTGTTGTATCTTAAATCTGAATGGTATGTTTAAAATTTTTCATGGATAAAAGCATGGTCATGTTGCTTGATTTGGTTTAAGGGAAAAACCCACAATGTTATATGACTTTGCTATATTATGTGTTAGCATTGGTTTTGGGGTTAGAATGCCATGAAAAAATATACAATATTGGAAATCTGGAAATTTTGTGTTTATCTTAGGTATTCAAGCATGTTTCCCATGAATAAAGCTTTTTTTTTGTGCTTAATGTTTGCCTTATGCCATGCTTGGGATTTTGGGGTATATGATGACATGATTTGAGCATGACAACAATGAGCAAAATTCTGTAAATACAGTAGCCATTAGGATGGTTTTCAAGCATGTTTTACCTCATGGAAACACTTTTGTACCATGTCAAGTAGTTGCTAAATTTTTAGGCATTAATTTGGGGTATAAGGGAAGCACTTTTGAGCATGAAAATTCTGGAAATTTCAGTGTATATTTGGGGGTTTTCAAGCATGTTTTTACCATCAAAACCTTTCTTGTATCATGTCAAGTAAGTGCTAAAATTTTAGGCTTCAATTTGGGGGTATAAGTGATACACTTTGAGCATGAAAGCAATAAAAAAATCTGGAAATTTGGGGTAATACTTATGGAGTTTCAAGCATACCTTCCATGTTTTAATTGGTTTGAATAATAACATGCTTTGGGTGTCACTTTTGGTCATAAGCATGTTTGGGTGTTTACCATCTTGATTGGCTTGTATTTTGCTTTCAATATGATAATTGTTTATGCCTTGGCTTGAAATTGAATGCATGGCTACGAAAAAGAGTGGCAAGGGGCTGGGACGTTGTGAATGTTACCACAATTTAAAATTGCACTTGAGCACTTGAAACAATTTGCACAGCCTACCCTTTACCTATTAGGAAGTTGAACCATGAATGTGTGTAGCTTGGCGCACCGAGGTCGTGACTTCGGAAAGCGAAAGTGAAAACATTTACCTTAGAATTTGGGTCAATGATGTGATGACAATGGGATCTGTGATTCGATTCCGGGCATCACTAGACTTGAGTTCTAAGTTGCCAATTAAGCCAAAACCCAAAAACCATACGCTTGAAGGTGGAGAAACACGTTTTCGGCTAAAAGCACACAATTGCGTTTGGGGAATTGGGTGTAAATGTGGGAAGGCCGTTTGCATGTTTTACAGGCCAAGGTATAATGTGAATACCATATTAAATGAAGGTAATACAAGGTGGCAAGGTAAAACCATGTTCTTTTCATGAATTTGGGAATTTTGCAAATATGATGTCCAAGCCCAATTTGGGGCAAGTTTTGAAGGTCAAATTAAGGTGAACATCAATTGGGAATGAAAAAAAATCAAATCTGGTGAAAAAAATGAGTCAAAAAGGGCCATTTCGGCAATACCCGGCAACTCAGGCCGGTGAATAACAGCTCTAATCATATCCGGTACATATTTCCGGATACAAAGACATATGCGGATATCCGGTTAGGTTGACCGGATACAATAAGGCATATTCTTATCCGGTATAGTATACCGGATACATTCAAAAAATGCACAAATTGGCTTTTCAGCCCAAATTTTCAAAATAAAATGCCTAAAACACTGTGGATAATCCTTAGGCACCTCGAAAAGAACATAAGAAATGTTCCCAAAAATACAAAAAAATAAAAAAAAAGAAAAACAAAAAAGAATAAAATAAAATATTCTTTCAGGATTTAACCTAAGTTTGAAAATCAAAGTGGAAACCAAGGTGTCATATTTTTTGACACCAACTCAACTCAAACATGTGTCAGTCAAACTTTGGAACTTGAAAACTGAGAAAATTAAGCAAAAATGAAAAAAAAAAAACCTTTGGTTGGTTATTTTTATCAATCAAATCAAAACATTTGTGGGATACTTGGAAGACCTAGAATATTCCAAGACACCTTTGGTTGGTTATTTTTATCAATCAAATCAAAACATTTGTGGGATACTTGGAAGCCCTAGAATATTCCAAGACACCTTTGGTTGGTTATTTTTATCAATAAAATCAAAACATTTGTGGGATACTTGGAAGCCCTAGAATATTCCAAGACACCTTTGGTTGGTTATTTTTATCAATCAAATCAAAACATTTGTGGGATACTTGGAAGACCTAGAATATTCCAAGACACCTTTGGTTGGTTATTTTTATCAATCAAATCAAAACATTTGTGGGATACTTGGAAGCCCTAGAATATTCCAAGACACCTTGGTTGGTTATTTTTATCAATCAAATCAAAAAAAATCAAAAAAAAATTGGGACCCTTGGAAGCCCTAGAATATTCCATGAAAACCTTGGTTGGTTATTTTTATCAATCAAATAAAAAAAAATCAAAAAAAATTGGGACCCTTGGAAGCCCTAGAATATTCCATGAAAACCTTGGTTGGTTATTTTTATCAATCAAATCAAAAAAAAATTGGGACCCTTGGAAGCCCTAGAATATTCCATGAAAACCTTGGTTGGTTATTTTTATCAATCAAATCAAAAAAAAAATTGGGACCCTTGGAAGCCCTAGAATATTCCATGAAAACCTTGGTTGATTATTTTTATCAATCAAATCAAAAAAAATTTGGGACCCTTGGAAGCCCTAGAATATTCCATGAAAACCTTGGTTGGTTATTTTTATCAATCAAATCAAAAAAAATCAAAAACAATTTGGGACCCTTGGAAGCCTTAGAATATTCCATGAAAACCTTGGTTGGTTATTTTTATCAATCAAATCAAAAATAATTTGGGACCCTTGGAAGCCCTAGAATATTCCAACACAAAATCAAAACAAAAAAAAATATTCCAACAAAAAAAAAAACAAAAACAAAAACAAAAAAAAAACAAAAAAAATCTGGATTAGTGTTCACCTAACCTACTGGTTTACATGTATAGGGGTGTGACTCAAGTTAAATGGAAGCTAACATGTTCTATTCATTTTTTCTTCAGGTACATTTACTTTCAACCCAGGTGCACTTATTTGCAGCCATTGCTCCCGTGACCAGATCCAAAGCAAGAACAATGAATACTGAAGAGAACCAAGCCCAAGCTACTGTCCCTGCTCAGGACTTTACTCAACTGCAGGAGCAAGTGGCCGGTCTGGCCAAGATGCTGGGGGACCTACTGGCGGCTCAGGCCCAACAGGCCCAAGCCCAGAACCAGGCATCTACTTCCCATCAGGCACCACCACCTCAGGCCTACATTCCGCCTCCGGCTCAGCCCATGCCTGAGCCCATTTTTGAACCGGTCCCTGAACCCATTCTGATCAGGGAAAATACAGCTGAGTCTGAGAAAGAGCTGGAAAAAGAAAAGGCCCGAGATGAGATGGAAAAGAAAATGCTGCTGAGGATAGAGAGGATCCATGCAGAGCTGAAGGAAGTGAAGGGGGGAGGCAGCCATGCAGGCACCACCTTCGAGGACCTGTGCATGTACCCGGACGTCTGTCTACAGGCTAAGTTCAGGTGCCCAGACTTCGACAAATTTGATGGCACGGGCTGCCCATTAAGCCATTTGAAACTATACTGAGGGGCCCTATGCCAGTTTGGCCGGGATGATGGCATACTGATCCAGCTCTTCCAGAGAAGTCTGACCGGGTCAGCCCTTAGGTGGTTCGCTACAGTGGACCATGGAAGAATCAGGAGGTGGAAGGACCTAGCCGACGCTTTCCTGGACCAATATAAGTTCAACTCGGAGATCGTGCCGGACCGGTACGACATGATGAGGATGACCAAGGGCAAAGATGAACCAGTACGGCAATACGCCAAGAGATGGAGAGAGGCCGCCTCCCAGGTCAGGCCACCTATGCAAGAGCCGGAGATGATCTCCACATTTATGGGCACACTGGGGCAGCCCTTTTACAACCATCTGGTGGGTCAGATCACCACCAACTTTGCTGCCTTGGTACAAGTGGCGGACCGGATCGAAGAGGGGGTCAGGTCAGGAAGGCTGATAGACTACTCTACTCTGGCTGGGCAGTCTGATTCCTCGGCCTCCATGGCCCAGAAAAAAGGGGCCGGATTCAAAAAGACGGGGGCCCGAAAAGAAGGGGAGGTGAACCTGGTCCAGGCTCCTCCAGCCAAGAAGCCACTGCACGTCAACATCTCTGCACCCCAACAGGCCCAGCAAGCCCAGCAGTCGTACCAGCCCCCGCTGAATGTCAACTTCCCTCCCTCTGTGCCAGCTAACACAAGGAGAACTTTTTCTAAGGAGGAGCGGGATGCCTGGTTCGCAGCAAGAAAGAACCGGGTTTTCACCCCTCTACCCATATCTCTGTCCCAACTACTGCCAACCCTGCTGAAAGGGGAATACTTGACTCTGAAGGAGCCCAACCCGAATGCCACCAGGGGGAGAAATTTTGACACATCGGTCACCTGTGATTTCCACATGGGTGCACCAGGGCACTCTACAGATAACTGCTGGGTACTGAAGCATGCGGTCCAGGACCTGTTGGACCAGAAGGCTTTGGTCTTTAACACTACTGCACCTGCCCTGTCAGGAAATGATATTGGGCAGAACCCTCTGCCGTACCACAATGGGGCAGGCCCATCCAACTCCATCACTGCCATATCCACCACGAGAAGGGCCTTTGACCCATCTCAGCTTATAGCACCCGTGGGGACCACAGTCCAGGTCCATTTCTTCCAAGAGGAGGACGAAGAGGAGATCAACATGGTCTCCCAAAAAAATAATCTTGCTGCTGAGGACATAAGCTCCTCCTTAAACCGGGTCTCTTCTCTGATGGCCCAGATAAATACTGCAAGGCCTCCATTGATCTTCAATTGCAGTCCACCCATCTATTCACCATCCAGGCCGTCCAAGGCTCCACTGGTCATCAATCTTGACCCCACCACTGCTTCCATCACTTCTTCTGTCCCCACAAATTCCAAACTTCAACCCTTGGTTGTAAATGTGCAGCCAGCCCATACTATCCCTAAACCGGCCCATACATCCCGGTCCAAACTCCAGCCACTAGTGGTTAACATCCCTAAATTAGCCTATTCAGAGGCCGCTGTACCATGGAATTACAGCGAGGGAATCACGGCTACGGTTCCAGCGGTTAGAAACCCGAACCAGGAGGAGGTGAACCTCATGACGAGGTCGGGGAGATGTGCAGGGGGCGAAGAAAAAGAAAAGGAGACAGAAGCAGAAAAAGAAAAAATAGAAAAAGAAAATGAAAAAAGAAAATAGAAGGGAAAAAATAAAGTAGGAGAAGACACCCCCCAGGGTGCAGAAAATGAGGCAGCCGACCTCATAAAAATAATTAAAAAAAGTGAATTCAATCTTGTGGATCAGCTGAACAAGGTTCCGGCCCAGATTTCAATACTGGGCCTTTTGCTGAATTCCGAAAAGCATAGGGATGCATTGTTAAGGGTGCTACAGAGTGCACATGTATCCCAGACCATTGATCCGGACCAGCTTGGTAAAATGGTTGGTCAAATCTTGTCACATAATGTGATAAGTTTCTCAGAGGGTGAGATCAGCCCAGGTGGGTGTTATCATGTGGACCCTTTGCACATCACTGTGCTTTGTAAGGGCTGCATGGTTGCACGGGTTTTAATCGACAACGGGTCAGCGTTAAACGTTTGCCCGTTAATCACTTTTACCAAGCTGGGTCTGGACCAGTCAAGGATAAAACGAAATGGGCGGATAGTAAGGGCTTTTGATAGCTCCAAGACCCACTCCCTAGGGGAGATTGAACTGCCAGTCACAATCGGGCCGAATATCTTTAACATCACATTTGAGGTGATGGATATACCCGCAGCTTTCAATCTGCTCCTAGGAAGGCCGTGGATACATTCGGCTAGGGCAATACCATCCACGCTCCACCAAAGAGTGAAGTACATAAGAGGGCAAAGGGTGATAACAGTCCTAGCCGAAAACTTGGTGCCGCCCATCGTGTCACCTAATGTACCCTTGATCAATGTGGACCTAACTGTCGACAAAATTGCATTCCACTCATTTCAATTTGAGGCGGTAAATTACATACCTGGGGGGTGTGAGAAAAAGAAGGAAAAGGGGACCACTGCAGAAAAAATGGTCAAGAAAGTGATGGAGAAATACCACTTTCACCCAGGGAAAGGCTTGGGGATCAATCTGCAGGGTATGGTGGAGCCAATCACGGCTAAGAAACTAGTCCCCAAGGTAGGGTTGGGCTTCAAGCCCAGAGGTTGGAGGAGAATGAAGCACGAAGAAGGGGAGAGCAGAAGCAGAGGAAAACTCCCGCATCTGAGGGTGAACTTCCCAAAACCCTCCTATATAATCCATATTTCTCCTTCCATGGACCAGTCCAAGCCCCCATACCGAAATGTCAATCCATTTCAAAAGCCTGTTGTTTCAGCCCTACAACCCTATAACCCATCTCCAATACTGGGAGCAGAAGATGGGCCTGGGCCACAGCCTGAGCAGCAGTCAGACTATTCTGAGGATGTTGGGGCCTTCTTCGCCATGACTGAAGGCGAAAAGACAGAGGCAGACATGGAACTGCCGTTTATTGACTGGGCCGCAGTAAAGATTCCAGACAAGGTCATTTCTGGATTGGGCCCCGCAGCAGAAAAGGGCAGTACCCACCCGGTGATGATGGCATCGGATGCTGGGCTTGAGGAGCAGGCTTTCCCTATTTCCCCTGCTCCCCAAAATTTTGTAATGAACAATTGGGAGGAAACTCCCCTTACCTTTGAAGCGGCGTTAGTTCGGCAAACTGACGCGGCTTCCAAAAAAAAACTCCAATAGTGGAATGCCATTTCCCTGAAGGTTCTAATGGGCCTTCGTCTTCAGGGGAATTATGTTTAGAAGGCCCACAAAAAACCCAAAAAGATTTTTCTATTTTTTCTAGAAAATTTAAATTTTTCAAAAGGGTCCAAACCACTTATGAACCATATAATCAGACCGAATTGGACCAGGTTGAATATGACTTCGACCTTGAGCTCGACTTTGATCTCATGGGGGTCGAAGAAGAGACCGAGGTCGAAGAAGATGACATTCCAAAAGAAATTGAATACCAATTGGAACGTCATGAAAAGGGGGTCCAACCTAATATTGAGGAGACCATATCCATAAATCTTGGGACCACAGAGGACCCAAAAATTGTGAAAATCGGGTCATGCTTGTCTGATGTGCAGAAAAATGAAATGTCACAATTCTTGGCAGATTACAAGGATGTGTTTGCTTGGTCGTATCGGGACATGCCGGGGTTGGACACTGACATGGTGGTGCACAAGTTGCCAATTTTGCCAGGGGTTAAGTCGATTAAGCAGAAGCTGAGAAGATTGAAGCCGGAATGGACCTTGAAGGTCAAGGACGAAGTGGTCAAACAGTTTCAGGCTGGATTTTTGGCACTCTCTACGTACCCGGAGTGGCTCGCAAACATAGTGCCGGTACCAAAGAAGGACGGGAAGGTCCGAATGTGCGTGGACTATAGAGACTTGAACAGGGCAAGCCCAAAGGACGATTTTCCGCTTCCACACATCGACATTCTGGTCGATAATACTGCGGTACATAGCCTGTTTTCTTTTATGGATGGGTTCTCGGGATATAATCAGATCAAGATGGCTAAGGAGGATCAAGAGAAAACAGCATTTATCACACCTTGGGGGACATTCCACTATACAGTCATGCCGTTTGGGCTTAAGAACGCTGGGGCAACATACCAGCGGGCCATGACTGCACTATTTCATGACATGATCCATAAGGAGATGGAGGTCTACGTGGATGATATGATTGCCAAATCATGCAAAGAGGAGGACCACTTGATCAATCTGAAGAAAGTGTTTGATCGTCTCAGGAAGTACAGTCTACGGCTTAACCCGGCTAAATGTGTCTTTGGGGCTACGTCAGGAAAGTTGCTTGGGTTTATAGTGAGCCGAAGGGGAATTGAAATTGACCCGGCTAAAGCCAAGGCCATAATTGAAATGCCAGCACCCAGAATTGAGAAGGAGGTCAGGGGTTTTCTTGGAAGGATTCCATACATAAGCCGGTTCATAGCACAGCTCACTGCTATCTGTGAACCAATTTTCAAACTTTTGAGGAAAGATAACCCGACGGTCTGGAATGAGGATTGCCAGCAGGCATTTGACACAATAAAGAGGTATTTGCTGAACCCACCTGTGCTAGTGCCACCAACTCCAGGAAGACCACTGATCCTGTACTTGTCAGTGTTGGAAACGTCGATGGGATGTATCTTGGGGCAGCATGACGAGACTGGTAGAAAAGAAAGAGCAATTTACTATCTGAGTAAAAAATTCACGGAATATGAAGCTAAGTATTCATCATTGGAGAAGACTTGCTGTGCTCTAGTGTGGGCCACTCAGAGGCTAAGGCATTATTTCCTTAGTCACTCCACACTGTTGATATCCCGGATGGACCCGCTGAAATATTTATTTGAGAAACCGGCACTGACTGGCAGGACGGCAAAGTGGCAACTGCTACTGTCCGAGTTTGACCTCACATACATCACCCAGAAGGCGATCAAGGGTCAAGCCATAGCTGATCACCTGGCTGCACATCCTCTGCCAGAATACCAACCCTTGAAGACCAACTTCCCAGATGAGGCAATTCTGTACACTGAAGATGAGGACAGTGAGGGTTCTTGGCAGATGTTCTTTGATGGGGCCGCCAATATGAATGGGAACGGAATAGGGGCAGTCTTGGTTAAACCAGATGGTTCACATATCCCAATTGCAGTAAAGCTGAGATTCCAGTGCACCAATAACATAGCAGAATATGAAGCATGCATAATCGGATTGCAAGCAGCCATGGATCATGGAGTAGAGGAACTTGACGTATACGGGGATTCGAGTCTTATCATCTTCCAAACAACTGGTGAGTGGAAAACCAAGGATCACAAATTGATCCCTTATCACCAGTATTTGGAAGAAATAAGTACAAATTTCACTCGAATTTCCTTCAACTATATGCCAAGAGCCAAGAATCAGTTTGCAGACTCCCTAGCGACCTTGGCTTCAATGGTCAGCATATCAGAAGGAGTAGACATCAGACCACTGGAAATTGAGGTCCGAGATGAACCGGCTTACTGTCTCGTTCTAGAGGGAGCACCAGAAGAAGAAGCACCATGGTTTCAAGATATCAAGAATTTCTTGAATAATCGGAGTCTGCCAGAGAATGCCACTGCTACTGAGAAGAGGACAATACAGAGATTGGCTGGTCAATTTCTACTAAGTGGTGGACATGTGTACAAGAGGTCGCATAACGACATTCTGCTAAGATGTGTTGCCAAGGCTGAATCGGAAAGGCTGATTGAGACTGTACATGGAGGAGTCTGTGGGCCCCATATGAGTGGAAACATGTTGGCGAAGAAGATCCTGAGGCTGGGATATTACTGGACGACCATGGAGCATGATTGCTGTACACATGTCAGGAGGTGCCACCAATGTCAGATATATGCAGATAATAAGCATGCACCCCCAGGTGAGCTACACAACATGACATCACCCTGGCCCTTTTCTATGTGGGGCATAGATGTCATCGGCATGATCTCCCCTAAGGCATCGAACGGGCACAGATTCATCTTGGTGGCAATTGATTACTTCACTAAATGGGTAGAAGCAGCATCATACGCAAATATCACAAGCAACCATGTTATGAAATTTTTGAAGCACAATATCATTTGTCGCTATGGACTGCCAAGTGCCATAGTATCAGACAACGCTTCAAATATTAAGAACAAGGACATGAAGAAAATGTGTGAGCAGTTTCAGATCACCCACCATAAGTCAGCTCCGTACAGGCCAAAGATGAATAGGGCAGTGGAAGCAGCAAACAAAAATATAAAGAAAATCATTCAGAAGATGATAGTGAGCTACAAGGATTGGCATGAAATGCTGCCACTTGCTCTACATGCTTACAGAACCTCGATCCGAACTTCAACTGGGGCAACCCCGTATTCCCTAGTCTATGGAATGGAAGCAGTCTTGCCCGTGGAAGTAGAGATCCCATCACTCCGAGTGCTCATGGAAGCAGAACTAGAAGAAGCCGAATGGGTCCAGTCAAGACATGATCAACTTAACCTAATAGAAGAAAAGCGGTTGAAAGCGCTTTGCCATGGACAGTTGTACCAGAAAAGAATGGCCCGGGCTTACAATAAGAAAATGAGGCCCAGAACTTTCCAAGAAGGAAACTTAGTGCTAAAGAAAATCTTACCATTTTTGGAAGATCCTCGTGGTAAGTTCAAGCCCAATTGGGAAGGCCCATATGTCGTCAAGAAAGTCCTATCAGGGGGAGCACTCATCTTAACAGAAATGGATGGTTCAGATTTTCCTGAGCCCATTAACTCTGATGCGGTAAAAAGGTATTTCCCTTGAGTGAATATTTCTGGGAAATGATCCGAGGCCATTTTTCTTTATTTCCTTCAAAAATTTTAATCCCTAGTCTAGCCAAGTTGAGCCGGTTCGTTCCTTTGATAAACCCAAACCGGATTTACAGTCTTAAATTGGGGCAAAATAAATTGGGGCAAAGTAAAGAAAGAAAAAGAAAAAGAGAGGAAAAGCAATGGAAATGGCAAATGAAAGCCAAGTGTTAAAAAAAATGCAAAAAATGCAATTTGGGGGAAAAGGGTTAAATTCATCATGACTGTAAGTCCGGTTGACCTATTTCCACACTTGAAATTTTTTGGGCCTTTAATACCCTTTCTTTCATAAACTGAGCCTAGCCTTTATTTCGTCCTATTTTTAAGCCCTCGGTGATCTTAGCTTGTTCATTCAAATGTCAGAGTAAGATGGGTGATGACGGAATTCAGAAGCCGGCCCTAGTGAAAACCGTAACTGGCGCTAGGGGCAATATTGGCAAAAAGGCAAAAAGAAAAAAAATAAGAAAAATGAAAGAAAATCAGAGGTTGAGTTGATCATGGGGATCTGAGCCTTAAGAAAAGTTGGCATGAGCAGAATGGGGCAGTTTTGGCAGTTGGGGATGACTCTAGAGGTCCTAAGATGGACGGTTATGATCCCTCATGATTTTTTGGACTACCCTTTTTATTATTTAACCTGGTTTTAATTCCTCTAATTATAGGTGATTAAGTGCATGGACCAAATTTCAAAAAAATACAACAAAAAAAAAACAAAAAAAAATAAAAAGGAAAAATTATACTTTGGCCAGTGATGATAAATCAAATACTTTTCATAAAACCTTTGTTTTTACAAGCATCTGAGCATTCTGAGGCCAATAATATAAAAACTTTATTTTGAATTAAATCCTTTGTATTTCCACTATTGGAGTTCAATTTTGTACAAAGGTATGAAAATGTGCAGGAAATAAAGCTAGTCTCCTAGCCGCTCCTCAAGCTCCCGAATCCGAGCTGCCTGAGCTGCAATAACTCCTGAAGCCCCCTCTGCAGCGGGATCACTCAAGAAGGAAATGACCTCATCTGAAAGGGCCTGCCTGATCCGCATACTCCTAAGGCTGGCCAAAGTATCCTGGTACTTCTGCCGGATCATACGGACCTCAAAGCAACGAGCCTGCCTCTGCTCCTCCAGCTTCTCTTCCACAGCAATACGACGTGAGATCTGCTCCTCAAGCTGCCTCTCCAGATAAGCGCCCTGTATCCTGAGCTCCTGGGCCTCCCGTACCCATATCTGCTGAAGCCGCTTATGAGAAGCCCGCTCAGACTCTAGAATGTCCTCATAGGTGGGAGCCAAGACTACATGAGGATCTTCGGGTACCGGGGCCTGAGTCTGTATCTGTTCCTTGATCCAGAAGAGATAATCCTTCACATGGGCTTCTGAGAAGACTGGACTATGCATGAAGCGGACATAGGACCACTCCTTCATCAACCAGGCATTCAGCTTCATAGAAAGGGGCCCAAGACGATCCTCATATCCACATGGGATGATAATCCCCTGGGTCGCACGGAACTGACGAAGAACCCGCAGAGGAAGATACAGCACTGCATGCTTCAGGCCCGCTAGGATCAGAAAGTTGCGATCACGGAAGCTAATCACTGTCGCTGCGTTGGGCTGATAAGTGCCAGGCCATCTTACCTGGTCCTCCTGAAGTGAGCCCAAGAAAGTGAACCAGCCTTGTTTCCCCCCTGGAATATCGGGGCACCCCCTGTTGCTCATCAACAAGGGGACTTTTAGACTCGGGAAGAAGTGTCGATTGATCTTTTCAATCTGGCTCAAATGATCAAGTAGCCAAAGCTGCAAAGGAAGAGAGATATGTCAGCACATTGTAAAAAAATAAAAAAAAAAGCAAGAAAAAAGCAACAAAAAAAAAAGAAAGCCAAAAAGCAAAAAAGAAAAAGAAAAAAGCAGGAAAAATAGAAAAAAAAAGAAAAAAAAGAAAAAGAGCAAACTTGTGCTATAATTCTTACTATTTTCTCAAAATCCTATTTTTTTCTTGAAATCCACCTCACAGCCACGAGAGCTCTGTGGAATTTAGGACAACCTTGGGAAATGTGCCTGGTCAAAAGGATGATATCCACTCAATTTTCAACTTGGTTTGATAAAAAATCAGTTTTTCAAAAAATCCTATGTTTGGGCTTAAAATCCACTTCATAGCCACGAGAGCTCAGTGGAATTTAAGAACTCTTGGAGAGATGCCCCCTTAAAGTGAGGGCTTTTTGGCAAATCTCCACCCAAAAATTGTTTTCTAAAAAATTGAATTGAACCGAGCAAATCATGCTCAAGGGAATGCAATTTGGGCTTGTCTACTCTTTGCAGCTCACTGCTTCGCAGCTCCCGCAAAGAGGGGCAGTTGTAGACACCCCAAATTGCACAAACAATCATCAAAAATCATTATCTCCTGGAAAGCCAGCACAGAATTTGAAGAAAATAAACTTTTACCTGTATCTGGATACTCAATCCGGATACAAGTACCCTTTCCCGTATCCGGATACTCATACCGGATACATGTGAGCCTTAGTGTATCCGGTACCATGTACCGGATACCTTAAGGCCCTTTTTTATCCGGTCTGATATACCGGATACCTTAAGTTTGCTCAAAATTAGGGTTTTCCGAGAGCTTTTCACTTTTACCATCATGTCCCTCATTAAATGAGGGGAAATCTCGGAAATGACCTTAGGGTTAAGGTTGGAGGGGTTCTAGACATTAAGTTGTGTCTACCAATGACCTTGGCCTTTGCCTATAAATAGGAGCCTCCTCCTTGAGCAAATGACACAACTCTTGTTTTGAATTCTCGCAAAGAAGAACTCCAAGAGAAGAAGAAAACCGCTGTGGAATCGCCTCCAGCACTCAGGTAAGCCTCAACTTTTCTTTTTATTTTCTGTCTTTACATTCCTAGATCTAGATCTCTTCTTCTACCTTTCTGTAGTGTAAAGCCTTGTTTGTATGTGTGGAAATCCTTCCCCGGCTCAAAGTATCTCAAGACTCCCCTAGCCGTAAAACGTGAAGGCGGATCTAGGAGAAACGAGACTGGGGATTGACCCTAGTGCTAGAACCTATGTAGCATAAGGCCTTTTTGATTGATTGTAAACCGTTCCATATTCAAAGTACCCTTGATTATCTTAAAGAGAACAGAGGGAAACGATAATGGAACGGAACCCTAGGCTATGCTAGAACCTATTTTGTTGAAGCTATATGCATGTTGTATTGATATTGCTTGGTTTTTCACTTTTGCACACATATTACACCTTTTTGGTGAATAGGCTCACATTTGGGGATTTATTACATTCATTGTGATAAATCTCCAATAAATGGCCTCAATCAAATTCTGGAGTGTTTTTAAATGTTTTTCAAAGGTTTTGGATTCATCTCACACGAATCACACACTTTTTGTCAATTTTCGGATTTGGTTTTCTTCAAAAGTGGCTTAGCTTGACAGCACCTGTACCCTTACTTCGGACGCCCATAACCTCATCATCCAGATGAATTTTGGGGCAATTCTAGAACCATGGGAAAGGTGAGGCTGTCTAGTTTATGTCCACCAAATTTCACAAATTTCTATCTAGCGGATTTTTGACACCTCTCTGTCGAAGTTGAGTGGACAGTTCAGGTTTAAATACAGAACTTGTCACTTCGACGGAGCACCATGTGTTCGATTTAAGTCCGATTCGAGTGATGTTTGTTTCTGAGTACTCTTTTATGAGTCTATTTTCAAATCCAGTTGGTTTCATAATTTTTGGATTCCATTTGAATTATTGGTAGCCGATTTACTCAGAACTGTTCATTTGTACTTTTCTGGGTAAATCTGTGATCTTCGGGGCCTGTTCGGGAGACCACCCAAGGCACATCCGAAGGGATTTTTGTATGAGGCTAGTTTCTTTTGAAAGATGGCCATACAAACTTCAATCACACCAAATTTCGTGGACTTTTATGCAGTGGATTTTTCTAGACAATTTTCCAAAGTTGCCCACTTACTACTTTTAAAAATCCCCAACAGCAACTTCAAAGGAGCATAACTCCTGGATTTTTCATCGGAATGAAGTGAAATTTTGCATGAGACTCTTATTTACTATAATCTTTCAAATGGATTTGGTTTGATTTGATTTAAAATTGTATTTGAATGATTTCAAGACAAATGGCATACTTTTTACCGAATTTTCCGGATTTGATTTAACTTGGTTTTATGCAACCTCTACTTTGATTTAAATCTTTTGAAATACTCCAGAAATGATATTGACATAAGAGAGGATCTAAAATCCATTTAGATTCTCATGTGGAGATATCATACATTTGACCTTTTTCAAGGTTCCTCATGATTTTTAGCAAGCTTTCTTACTTTGTTTTTGCATGAACATACACTTGGCAACCACTTTGTGTGGATGAATGGAGGTGCCTAACACCTTCCCCCGTTCATAATCTAATCCCCTTACCCATCTCTGGATTTGATTTTCAAGTAGGGTTATTTTTACCCTAGAATGTTTCTTTTGGCTATTTTTGCTTATTTTTGAACTCTTTGGTGTCCATTCTCACCCCAAAATCATGAATGGTGGCGACTCTCCAATTTTTGCGTTGAGACCGTGTGTTGACGGAGGGATGATCATTCCGGTGATTTTTCCCATGTCTCACACAACCATGGCAGCCCACAGGTCTTCCAACGGGACCCGAGTCCGACCCACTTCACTTAAATAAATAAAAAGGGACCCACACCTCCAAAGGGCCCCGCCAGACCCAATAAACAGCATGCTGGTCTAGGAAATGTGAACTTGACTCAAAAACCAGGGAGACCCGAGGGACCCGTCAAACCGACGGGGTGGGCCGGGGTGTCTTAAGGCTTCCCCGGACGTAACCGAAGACTTAGCTAGATCTCTAATAAGCCGCAGACCAGACTTAGACCCGGATAGGGCAAAACCGTGTCTGCCTGCACCTCTCAGGCAGTGGCGACTGCGAAAGTCCCGAGGCACGCACTGAAGGTGC
The DNA here is from genome assembly GCA_947561395.2 of Buxus sempervirens. Classification (NCBI taxonomy): domain Eukaryota; kingdom Viridiplantae; phylum Streptophyta; class Magnoliopsida; order Buxales; family Buxaceae; genus Buxus; species Buxus sempervirens. Next base: position 31,354,722 of record OX387189.1, read on the forward strand.
GCCTGGTGTGCGATCTAGGATCCAGGATTTTTAGGTGCGCACACAAAGGAAATAATGATTTTGGCCAATTATTCTTCATTTTTACTGTGCAATTTGGGGTGTTTACAGTTACTTTAGTAACGACCAAGCATGCCAACTGCAAAGCTAATATCAGGTCTTGTGCAAATCTGTGCATATATTAAACTTCCCACAATTGATGCATACGGAATCTTTTCCATCTCTTTATGCTCCCACTCATTTTTAGGACACTGAGATATGCTAAACTTATCACCTTTCATTATTGGGGTATCTATGGATGCACAATTCTTCATGCCAAATCTCTCAAGAATTCTTTCAATATAACTTTTATGAGACAATCCTAACAGTCCTCGCTTTCAGTCTCGAAAGATTTCAATTCTGATTACAAAGGATGCCTCACCCATATCTTTCATTTCAAAATTCTTTGTGAGGAAACTCTTAGTCTCATATAGTAGACCTAGATCATTACTGGCCAACAATAAATCATCTACATGTAGGATCAGGAAAATAAACTTGCTCCCACTGACCTTTAGGTATATACATTGATCAACGATGTTTTCCTTAAATCCAAAGGCAACAATGGTAGTATTGAACTTGAGATACCATTGACAGGAAGCTTGTTTAAGTCCATAGAGAGACATTTTCAGTTTACAGACCAGATGATCTTTTCCCTTTTCAGAGTAGCCTTCTGGCTACTCCATGTAAACCTCTTCATCCAAACTTCCATTCAGAAAGGCCGTTTTCACATCCATTTGGTGTAACTCTAAATCATAATGAGCCACCAATGCCATAATGATTTTAAAAGAGTCCTTTTTAGAAAAAAGAGAAAAGGTCTCTTTATAATCAATGCCCTCTTTTTGAATAAAACCTTTGGCCACAAGTTTGGCTTTATATCGTTCGATATTGCCTTTAGAGTCGCGTTTTGTCTTAAAGACCCACTTACACCAGACTGTTTTGCATCCTTTAGGCAATTCAATGAGATCCCAACATTGTTTTGATCCATGGATTTCAACTCTTCTTTTATGGCATTAATCCATTTATCAGAATTACTTCTTTTCATAATTTGTGAAAACGTTACTAGATCAATACTTGTTCTAATGTCAAATTCATGTTCCTGGAGATACACTACATAGTCAAATGAAATTGCAGGTCTCCGTTCCCGCTGAGATCTGCATAAGACAACCTGTTCTTGTGTCTCCACAGCTTGTTCATCAGTGTTCTCATTATGAGTTGGATCCTCATTTATTTGTTCCACAATATCATTAGAATGATCAATAAGTGGAACTATGATCCTTTTTGAAGTTACAGGAATAGGAACATCCACCCATACTTCTTCAATGATCACATCTCTCGGTTCTTTACTGCCACTGACTTCACCAAGCTCAAGAAATTTCGCATTTCCAGTTTCTACAATTCTTGGACTATGGTTGGGACAATAAAACCTATACCCTTTAGATCTCTGGGTAACTAATAAAGTATCCGCTTGTTGTTCTAGGATCCAATTTCTTTTCCTGTGGAATATAAAGCCTTGCTTCAGCTGGGCAACCCCAGACATGCATATGTCTTAAACTAGATACCCTTCCAGTCCACAACTCAAAAGGAATTTTTGGAACTGACATACTAGGCACACGGTTCAAGATATACACTGCAATCTTAAGAACTTCACTCCACAATGATTTGGGTAAGGTAAAGTTACTTACCATGCTTCTAACCATGTCTAATAAGGTCCTATTGTGTCTCTCAGCAACACCATTCTACTGAGGCGTTCCAGGCATTGTATATTGTGCAACAATACCACTCTGTTCAAAAAATTTCGCAAATGGGCCAAGATTACGGCCAAATTCATTGTATTTATCATAGTACTCACCACCTCTATCTAACCTAATGATTTTCACCTTTCTATCTAATTGCCTTTCAACTTCATTGAGAAATATCTCTAGGACTGTAACAGCCTGAGACTTCTCATGTAGCAGATAGATGTATCCATACCGTGAAAAATCATCAATGAAGGTGATAAAATACTTTTCTCCACCAAAACATTCTGTGGAGAAAGGTCCACGTATATCTGTATGAATTATTTCAAGAAGCTCGTTACTTCTTGTGGCACCCTTCTTGGTATGTTTGGTTTGCTTTCCTTTAATGTAATCCACACACATACCGAGATCAGTAAAATCTAAAGTTGGAAGTATTCCTTCTTTTACTAATCTCTGTAACCTTTCTTTGGAGATATGCTCCAATCTTTTGTGCCACAAGTCATAAGACTTTTCATTAATCATGTTCCTTTTAGTTCCAATGCGCATTGCATGGTGTTCAGTATAAACATTATGAATGAAGGTGTTATCAAGAGAAAGCTGATAAAGGCCATCAGAACAAAAACCAGAACCAATAGATATGTCATTCTTAAATAAACTAAAACAACCATTCTCAAATGAAAAAAAGTAGCCATTCATATCAAGTTTGGACAAAGATATCAAATTTCGTCTCACAGAAGGAACAAAAACAGTGTCATGAAGGTCTAAACAATGATCAAAACTTAAAATCAAACGAAAGGTTCCAAGTATTTGTAGGAACATTTATAAAATTTGATGAAACACTCACTGGGGTTTGGTTTGTGGCTTGAAAGGAATCCCTGCATTGTTATGGAAACATGAACATTAGCACCAGAGTCCAACCACCAAGTATTTGTAGGAACATTTATAAAATTTGATTCAAAACATACATAAGCATAAAGCTTACCCGTTTTTTCAAACCAAGCCTTTCATTTTAGACACTCAGCTTTCATGTGTCCAGATTTCCTACAGAAAAAGCAAGTCACTCCAACCTGATTACCCTTAGCAGGTTCTTTTCCTTTTGTTGTTGCTCGTTTCTTTCCCTTGGTATAGTGGTGCATTTTCTTTCCAACTTCTTGAGTCATAAAGTTAATAGAGAAGTACTCTTGTTATTTTAGTCTAGCCTCCTCCTGAACTACCATACTTGCCAACTCGTTCACATTCCATTTATCTTTAATAGCATTATAATGCATTTGGAATGGACCATACTAAGGTGGCAAAGAGTTCAAGATAAGCTGTACAATAAAGGACTTCTCTACTTTCATTCCTAGAGTTCCAAGTTTGGCAACTATGTTTGTCATTTCAAGAATATGTTCCTGCATTCCTTTAGCCCCATCATAATTCATAGTGGTAAGTTTAGCCAATAGGGTCCCTACTAATGACTTTTCTGCAGAACGAAATCTTTCCTCAACATTCTCTAAAAGGGTCTTGGCATCTTCTATGCTAGGAAGTGAGTTCTTGATATTTGAAGCTATAGTCAACTTGATGAACATCAAGCTTAACCTATTTGATCTTTCCCAAGCCTTAAAGTGGTCTTTCGCTTCTTTACTACTAGTCTCAATAACAGGAGCTGGTTTTGGGGTTAAAAGGGATAAATCTAGGTCAAGGACTCCTAGAGTGAATTAACCCTTTCTACCCATTCAGAAAAATTGGTCCCATTCAACATAGGAACAGAAGAAGCTTGAGAATGCAATGAAGCAAGACAGTTACTGCAAGGAATTACAATTTCATAACATTAATGCTTTGAATTATAAAAATATTAAACAACAATCAGAATTTAATCATCATGGATAAACTATCGTATCATTAAAATCCAACCTTTGGGAGGATTATAACATACAAGTGTTCTTTCCAATATTAAATTTTGTGGATAAACATACAGTGTCATCAAAAAAATATTCCTTTGGGAATAAAATTTTGACGCACAAATTGTTCTTTCCAACTCTAATATTTATGGATTAACTAGTAGTCATTAAAAAATTATTTCTTTGGAAATAAAATTTTAATACACAAATTGTTCCCTCCAGAATAATACAATTATGCAGTTAATTATTTGCCATTTAAAATCAAAGCAAGATTTTGTACCTTTGGGCAAACAATTTCTCACTTGATTTTAGTACAATAATTCACTTCATATAATATATACTCATGTTATAAACAAATATATCAACAATAAATAATTTCATGTATGATAAATACAAATGAAATTAATTAATATTATGTTTACTCATTCCAAATACGAACATTTCGACCTAATAAATGTTAAGGGACAAACCGATCATAAAGATTCAAGTCTCATAACAGAATCCATATTATTTAAAGGAATAAGCAGTGCATAATTTTTCTAAAATAAAAAGAAACTGTCATGTTCTATTCTTTTGTTACTTGTAAAAAAAAAGGTTTAAAAATTCTGTATGTAATTCTTTTGAATCATAAGAAATCAAATAAGATAAAAGGCAATTAATACTGATACAAATATATAGGACAAAAAACAATAATGGTTAACAAGTCAAATTACTTTGAATAAAAATATTTATTTTATTCAATAAACATTAAACTGTATGCTCCTTGGCCTGTTACTTTGTCTTTTATGCATGACAAAACTTTAATAGCTTGATGGGGTTTCTTTCATTAAACCCAACATGTTATCAGAATCCCCAAAAAAGCAACTCAAAACTTTTCAAGACAACCCAGCATTTTGTCACTAATGCTTCAATTCTTCAATGCCTTTTTCTCTTATTTATTATTATTATAAACAACTCAAAACCCAACACATCATAAGCAATCTCTCCAAACTTTTCTAAATAACAAAATTAATAAATAGGTTTCTCTTCAAACCCTTGCAAGGACGATTCTCATTGAATTCCCCAAAATTTCTTTTTTATTATTTAAATCAAAAAAAAAGAAACACATTCGATACTTATACGAAAGCAACCAAAAAGGGAATTTCTGCAAACGTCATCTTTAACAAAGGAACCTAATCATACGATTCATCGATCCAACAGTAACAATGGTACGTTAATAGGAAAATGCTTGATGATTTAGAGCCTTGGCGCTCTGATACCACATGTAACGTTAATATATGAACATTACATCATACAGGATCTTGAATCACACGATTCTCACATACTTTAACATGGAATAAGTATTAAAGAACATACCTGAATCCATTGCAAAAAATAGTCTTGCCTTTAGAGAGAAGGATCACCCTAGCAACTTTCCTAAAAGTGTCTCATGATGGCTTGAGGCACACACTGTTGTTGTTGTAGGTGAGAACCCTAAAGTCTCTCCACTTTTATATAATAGAGTTTCCTAACCATCAATGAAATTAATTGAATTTTTAACCCCCTCACTTTAACTCATAATAACAACTCCCTTTAACTGAACCATTAAACCCATACTTAATTAATTGAATGTCGTGGGGTGTGTGGGACACTTTAATGAATATTAATTAATATTCTAACATAGGAAACATGATTATCTAGATATCGTAGTGTCTGAAATCTTCTGGAACCCATCCATCCATTGGGTAGGACTTATGTTGTGGAAAGAGAGAATTGCACGTCCAATTCTCTAACATGGGTGTAATCAATAGATGATTCGTAACTTGCACTGCATGATTTGGGCAACTATAACCCACAGGTATGCTTTATATTTCCAACAATAAACTATAAGAACAGATCACTAAAGTTTAGGAGAACAACCACTAAACTATAGGAATAGATCACTAAAGATTAGGAGAACAAATATCTCTGAGTTGTTAGAATATGAATCGGCTGATATCTTTGATGAATTACAGCTAATAATTTTAGACCACTTGCCCTAAGTTTTCTTGATTGATAAAACAGCCTTTAAGAGAAAATTTTTAATGGTATAAGAAAGAAGAAATCACAATCCATAAAAGAAAAGAACTGTACTTTGTTTTGTCCAAACTTTCATCTTTCTTTTTGTTATTTTTGTTTACATGCATGTGTTAATGATGATAAGGTGAAATAATAGAACTTTGTTTCTAAAGACATCAACCCAAAAAAAAAAAAAAAGGAGTACCAGACAAAATGAACTATTTGTTTTGGGCAATTGATGTAGCTGAATACACGTGCTCAGGTCTCCTTGTCATGATTATTTTGGTTTGTTTTGGTCTTCATTTTTAGTATTTCATATAATATGTGGCCTACGTGTCCTTCTTGCTTTGTACTATTGTTCAGATTGAAATGTGTTATGGGGGATGAAATCGCCTACCGTCTTTGTTTGCAGCTAACCTAGCCGCATCATTCAGATGTTGACACATGTAACATTTAATGGTTGGGTCTTTTTCTCTTTTCAAATAAAGACAAAACAACATTTTAATGAGAAAAATCCAACCGTGAGATCTTACATATGGCAACATCTCACGGTCGCTGCATGAATAGCAGCAATAAGGGGCAGTAGACGATATCATCCCGTTTTATGGATGCGGTTCGCATTATTTTGTTGATTTTTTTTAGAGATTGAATATTTTTTTTCAGGGGATAAATCACCACATCATATATATTCATATATATAATAAAGCATAGTCTTGAAACACCACGTTCTCTCTTCAATGTGAACATCCCCTTCTTCTCCAATGGCCCTTTTGAAACCCACATTAAAATAATTTATTTAAAATTTTCTAAATCAACGATTGTCAATATCTCTTCATTGAAAAGATCTTTGTGACTTCCCAACTGCAATCACCTAAATGACTTCCTAATCATCACACGGGGTTTACAAAATGAAGGAGTCGCTACCATTCAAGTTAAGGTGTGAATGGACACCAAAGTGATCATAAAAAAATAAACTAGAGCAAAGGTAGCTCTAATTCATGGTTAAATCCAGAGATTGGGTAAGGAGATTAGGTTATGAGTAGGGGAAGGTGTTACGCACCCCTACTCATCCACACAAGGTGGTTGCCATATGCTGTTCATACTCAAATAATTGCTTGCTAACAAAAACATTCAAAAAGTGTTTGAAAAGAAACGAACACATGTGAGAATTTTCCATATGAGTAGCCCAATAGATCCTAGGCTCTCTCTATGGATGTATCCCTTCTAGGACTTCATGATCAAGTAAAAATGAAAATAAAACTTGATTAAAATCCAACCAAATCAAATCTGGAAAATTCAACCCAAGGTTAAGCGCTTTTAGTTTGGAAACTTCAATCAACAATAAATCATTCAAATCAAACTCAAATTAAATATAACCAAAGCCACTTGAAAGCTTATATGGAATAAAGGACTCAGTAGAAATTTCAATCCAAACCGATTAAAATCAAAGGATGAATGCTTATTTTAAATCTGTTGTTGTAAAACAGTGAAAACAGCAAGTAGCCAATTTTGAAAACCTATTTGTGGAGATCAGCTCCATATAAATCTTTGAAAATTTACATAAATGAAGTATGAGGTGCCATCTTTCACATGAAATAAGCTTCACACAAAACTTCATCCATTTATGGCTTGTATGCCCTCTCAAACATGCCTAGAGGATCACAAATTGACTCCATTATCTGCTACTGAGCAGTTCAGAGTCAATCAAGCATACTGCATTCAAATCAAAACGAAAACTCATGAAATCAACTGGATTTGAAAATAGATTCATTAAGAAAGACTCAGAAACTAAAGTCACTCAAATCGGAATTAAAATGAGGCATTGGTTCTCAATCAAAGTGACAAGTTCAGCAATCTGATCTGAACTGACCTATCAACTTTAATCAAATGGTATCAAAAAACGGTTCCATATAAATTGCTCAAATTTGACAAGATTAAACTAGACATCTTCACCTATCACATCTCCTTAAAATCACTCAAAATTTCATTCGGATGATGAAGTTATGAACAATCCAAGAAAAGGTACAGGTTATGTCCAAATTTGAAAACTTTGAGTAAAACCAAGCTACAACAGTGAGTGTGTGCATTTGATCCATATGATCTGAATTAAAATCATTTGAAAAGAGTTAAAAAACACTCAAGACAAATTTAGGGCAAGGATTCGGCTCAGAACTCTCATTGATTGAAGATGATGAGCCAAATATACCCGAATTGTGGCAAAAAGCTCCAAATAGAGAGATTAGACCATGGGGGTCTTCTCTTGAAGATGAGATCATTTGAAATTGACTCATGAAGTCCTAAGAGATTGCTCTAAGGCTTCGGATCTTGGATCTACCATATTGAGCATGGTGGATCCAAGATCTAAGCCTATTTTTACACCAAATCAAGTGATATGTGTGTTTGTGTAGGAAATCAGATTTTTAAGAGAAAATGGAAATCTAATGCTATAGAGAGCACGGATCCTTGTATTCTCTCTAGCTTTTGAAATAAAAACTCACAATAATAACAAACATACAGAAATAAGCATGAATATGCAAGCGTATCATTCAAAAGAGGTTCTATACCTAGGGTTCCATTCCAACACTCGTTTCCCCTAGCTCTCTCTTCACGTTTTACGACCAAAGAGGGTGCTTGAGGTACTTTGAATGAGGTTTGGGGTTTCAAAAACAACCAGGCCTTACACTACAGAAAGGTAGAAGGAGGGATTACTCCAAGATGAGACAGAAACGAGAAGATCAGGGACTCACCTTGGTAGCTTGAGAGAGTAGAGAGGCAGGGGTTCCCTTATTCTCCAGGAGCTCTTCAAACTTCAATCTTCAGCCATTTGCTTGAGGAGAAACCCTCTATTTATAGGCAAAGTCAAGGGTATAGGAAGTCACAAGGGTAGGCCAAAGTTTCCTTCTAGATTCTTCCAACTCAATTTTAAGGCATGAGTTGGAGTGAATCCGAAGGATTCGGAGGGCAAATAGGGAAGATCAAGTCTCCTAGAGAGAGGTAAAAAGGGTAAATAAGGCTCAGATCCCGAGCATTTTGCGAAACTGCGCAAAATGAACGTATCCGCATTTACAATGCAGTCATGTTCAGTCCGCACTATATATGCGGACAAGACCAAACCGCACTTACAATGCGGGCAAGATCCGTCCACAAACAATATGTGGACAAAAAAACAAAACCACAATATAAGTGCGGGCAGCACACCTTTGTACATCCTTGACCCCTACCTGCACAGGCAATACTTATTTACATGTAATATCATTTAAATAAATGTCCTCGTATTTTTTAATCTCCATTTACTTAAGATATTACATGTAAATAAGCAAACACCCCCCCCCCCCCCCCCCCATTTGAATCCATTAAAAATAGTTTCAAACCCAAATTCTAAGTGAATAAAAAGTTAACTTTCCAGTTCAAGGCTAAATTCCTTTTTTTAGGTCCAATAAAAAGATTTAACATGTTAATACCAAGGTATTTGTCAAGATTTAAAGGCTCAAAAAATTCATTTATGCAATAACATTGCTAAAAACCTGATCACCCCGAAAAATTATCTTGAAATCTTGCCTTAAAAAATATTTCATTTTTTGGAGTCAAAAGTCAACAAAATTCAACCGGAAAAGTTTGACTTTGCGCAAAAGATTGATTTTGGGCCTTTTCCTTTGTGGTTTTGGATTCAAATGGGTTAAAGATCTCAAACCCAATGCTAATAATTGAAAATTCCAATAAGATATTTCTCTCCTTCAAGATTTATAAAAAATCGTGCAATTTTGGGGTGTCTACACATGCCCTCTTCTCTCCAATGGCCCTTTTGGGCCCCACATTAAAATAATTTATTTCTAATAAATAATTTTTTAAAATAGATAATATTTGATTTTTTTCATTATATTTATCTTTTCGGCCCCATGTTATTTTGATGTTTAATATATTTATATTTATTTTTTTATGTTTAATATCCTTATTTTTTCTTTTATTTAATACCTTTGTCAAACGATTATCCCAAAGTAAACCTACATCAAAATAAAATTGCAATAAACAAAACCATGATAAACGTAACAAAAAAAAATCTTAGTAAAAAGAAATATAGGTAAAAAAACACTAGAAGTAAGATAAAACAAATACAAGATATACATTATGTTAAAAAAATAGATATATATTTCTAAGCAAATAGGAAAGAAACCTCAGAAATAAGGAAAAACAACATGATAAAGATAAAGATACAAGAACAATAAATATTGAATAAGAAAAAAAAATTTAGGAAAGAAAGATATAGGAAACATAGAAAAAGAATTATGAAAAAAAATATTGTTTTTAACAATAAAGATATAAGAACAATATTGAGATAATTAAGCCTTACATAGGTAATACTGCTATATTTATTTGATAATAAAAGCTATTAAATAATTTAGTAATATGTTATTAAAAAAAAAAGCCGGTAAACCATATCATTAAATAATTTAAAATAACATCCTATTAAATAACTTAAATAGTTGTCCTAATTTGTTATAATAGCTTTCCACGTAGCTATTTTCGATAATTGGCATGCAATTAATGGAGCCACAATAGACACATATGGACATATCTAACCTAATCTGATACATCTAATATATAGTAGAGCATAGACCCAGATTCTCTCTCCTCCATGTCAAATCACACTTTTTTCTCCTATAGTCTTTTAGGTCCGACATAGAATATTATGAAAAAGATATATTTTAAGATAAAGATATAGAAATATGAAATATCTTTAATTGGGAGTCTAAAAAATATGATATTTAATTATTATGAATATAAAACGTAATTAGAGATATGATATAGAAATGGTATATTTCTTAACCATTTATAAATATATCTAATATTTAGAGATATTTAATGTACTCTTAGTAATTGAAATATTTTAATAAAACTGAAAAAATCATAAATATAAGACATTTTTATTTTTGCTTAATAATTAGCTGAATATAGCTACTTAATATGAGATATTTTTGTTTTCTTAAGATCTTATTTGAAATTAAATACTTTAAGAAAGAATCGAAAAAATATATATTAATAATATCTTATTGGAGAGAACCTAAAAATATGTTAATTAACATAAGACACGTAGGGAAATATTGGAGAAAAATAGGAATCATAGTTTTAATAAGATAAAAGATATAAGAATAAGATATATATCTAATAAAAAATAAGATTTTTAATAAGTAAAGATATAAGAATAGGATATGTTGGTATATATTAATAATATGTTATTTAAAAAAAAATATGTTGCCGTGCTTAGCACAGGTAAAACAACTAGATCTTTGATATTATTGTGTGAGCATGAATGCGGAAGGAGAGCACCTGTGTGGGTGAATTGTTGTCTTGTTGAGACTAATAAAAAATGGAAGCTATATGCATATCAGGAACATGAGGGTTGCAGTGGCTGGTCATTCATAGGTTTCATTTTGATTATTTTGTAATATGTTTTAAATCCAAAATCCCCATCAAACCTTTGTACAATTTTGATAGTGGAAACATGTGCCTTTTCATGCGTTAACTGGGTAGACCCATTCTAACCCATTACATGGAATTAGTACCTGACCCATATTGAGGCTTAAACCACGTAATGGCCCATTAAAGTTAAAAAGAAAATTGTTGATAAAAATTTTTTGGATATAATTTTTGATTGGATCTTTGAAGGGCTCCAATGAAAGGTAAGCCCAATGATTGGGCCCAACAATTAGAAGTTGACCCAGCGACCAAGAATTTAAATTAAAAAAAATTGAAGGACGAAATGGATTTATTCCAGAAAGGGCTAAGCTAGCCATAGATTGAACAAATTTGAACCAAACTGGTCCAATGCTGGTTGAACCACAGAAGATATGAGAGGTGTGTTTTTGGCACAATAAACCCTATTCCAATCATCAATTTTTAGTAACCTGCATGTTGTAGAGCGACAAAGGGTGTTTGAAGACTTCCCTAAGTCACAACCGAGTTACTTAGTTGAGTCTCTGGACTAGACCAATATAAACCAAGTGACCACCTACACCCGAACTCAATAGATGGTGGTGATTCAAATCAAACTAACTAAATGAACCGATTGAAAGCGAGTCAGCCCACTAGCAAGCTTGCCAGCGCAACCTGTTAAGGAATGGGTGCATCAAGGCAAAGATTTTGCAAAGAATAAGGATGTGACTAGTGGCAATGAGTTTAGAAAGAATGAGGATTTCTTTGAAGGAAAGAATTTGAATTATGAAAGAGATACAAGATGAGATTTTCAAGGATCTTGATTGCTATGTTCAAGGAAACAGAAATCCATCTTATAAGGAAACTGTTTGTAGATGTTAACAACCGTTGCACTTAAAAGCTTAAGCTCATAGGTGAAGGCGCAGAAATGTATATCAAAGGGCCCAACACAATATTTCAACACTCCCCCACACGTGCGACATCGCACGGGAACATATATGGGGAGGACAAACATAGGGTATGAACATCCTGTACACAAACAAATGCCAAGGCAAACTTGCCCCTGGGAGTTGAACAAACACAAGAGCAGCCGATGATGAATCATCAAGAGAGCTCAATATCCCTGCATCAGGAGAAATAGATGATGGAAGCAAATCAACCGAAATGTTAGTGAAAATAGGGGTGTGACATGAGGAAACAGGAGGGAAAGATTCCATACTGCTGAACATCTTGTGTTCCCAAAACGTCACATGACAATATATACGAAGACGTTTGGAAATCGGATCATAGCATCAATAACCTTTGTGTTCGATGCCATAACCAAGGAAACAACATAAACAAGACCGCGGTTCTAATTTTGTATGTTCATGGGATTGAAGAAGAACAAAGCATACACATCCAAAGACTTTCAATAATCTGTAGTTTGGAATTGAACCAAAGAGAAGTTCATATGGAGACTTGTTATGAGTAGTAGGTGAAGGTACCCGATTGATGGTGTAAACAGCAGTGAGTGTAGCTTCTCCCCAAAATTGTTCTAGCATAGAGGCAAAAAGGAGTAGTGATCTGATAGTGTCCAGGATATGACGATGCTTTCTTTCAGCACGACCATTTTGTTGAGATGTACCAGGACAAGAACGTTGTGGAATAGTGCCATTTTGTTTAAGAGTATGAATGAAAGAAGATTCTCGATATTCCATAGCATTATGAGAACAAAAAAATTTTATATTCCTTGAGAACTAGGTTTGAATCATTTTGTGAAATTCAAAATAAATTCTTGGTAGTTCAGACCGAGTTTGAAGGAGATAAGCCCATGTATATCGAGAGTAGTCATCTACAAAAATCACAAAATAGCGTGATCCCTTCATAGTAGGAATAGGAGACGAACCCCAAACATCAGAATGAATTAAATCAAATAGGGCAAAAGAAATGGAATCACTGTTATTAAAAGGCAAAGCACTTTGTTTTCCAAGTTGACAAGCAGTACAATCAAAAGATTCAGAACTTACTAAGCCTAACTGAACACTAGATGCTAATGAACGAACTCAAGAAAGAGATGCATGGCCTAAACGAGAGTGCCATACACCGAGAGAAGTGGACGATTGAGAGACAACTGATATCCTGGGAGGAAACTGCAGAGAAGTGAGCTTGAATAGATGTCCAACTTTACGGCCGGTCCCAATGATCTGACCCATCTGAGGATCCTGCACATCACACCCTCGGTTAGAAAAATGTAATTCCAGACCAAGATCACATAGTTGCCCAACAGATAATAGATTTAAGGAGAGTCTTGAGACTAAAGTAGTGTCAGAGACAAATATTTTGGGAGTGGATACAGTGCCCATGTGACTAACACTCAAGTGTGATCCATTTGCAGTGTATATAGTGGGAGCATTAGAAAGTGAAGATTTTGAAGAGAAAATTGAAGGATCTAGTGTCATGTGATTGCAACAAGCAAAGTCAATGAGCCAAGAAGTGTTACCTGAGATAGTAGACATAGCAGGGGAGAGAGTGGACTGAGACAGAACCTTATGGATAAGAGCTTCAATGTCAGCTGTTGTGAATGCAGATGACTGTTGAGGTGCAGGATTACCATCGTGGGATGAATTTTCAGATGAATCAGTGTATGTGGCAGCAGCTGTTTTCTGAGAGGGAGCCCGATTACCTTCTCGAGAGAGTCTTTTTCTACATTCACTATATTTGTGACCGAACTTCTGACAATAGCGACACTATATGCGATTTTTGGGGGCAGATTCCCGTGATGTAGTTGATGTGGATCCATACTCCCGTGGTGCAGTAGGCGTGTTTCCAGAATCTCTTGATGCAGTAGCCATAACCAACTCAGTGTTTTGCAACTTCATTGTGAAGAACCGTGTCTCTTCAGATATTAATTCTCCAAGAACATCCTCAAGAGATGGTAGAGGAGAGCGATTAAGAAGAGATGCTTGTATAGGCTCAAACTCATCACGAATAGCAAAAAGAAATTGAATGAGACGCATACTAGCACGAAACTCAGCATACCGTGAGGCATCAGTTTTATTGCTCCATTCAGGTTCACACATAGACAATTGATCCCACAATTATGTCATCTGGGAATAAAATTCAATCATAGATTGACCTGATTCTTGGCACATGCGATTAATCTTGGTTACTAATTGAAAACATTGAGAGAGAATTCTGGTGTTGTATCGCTTGGCTAACATAACCCAAACATCTTTGGCATTGTCCAGGCTCCCAATCGTCATTTGAATTGAAGTAACACAAGTATTTGCAATCCAAGAAATAATGCGATAGTGAATACTCTGCCAGGTTCGAAGACGTTTAAGAAAGACATCAGGGGCTTCATCTTTTGCAACAACAGGTTTCACTTCTTCACCGGAGACATACTTCCAGAGGCAATGCCTTTTCAACCAACGTGTCATAGCAAGAGCCCATGTTGGATAGTTCGAGCCATCAAGAATAATTGAGATGGGTTGAGAAATTTCTTTTGTACTAGTGGAATCTTGTGTCATAACGAGTTAATGAGATTAACTGTTCAGTAGCAAGGTTGTTACTGGAGATGGCAATCGAGTCACCAAGGATGACCAACCAGGAAGTGCAAGTACAGTTGAAAGAGTCGAAGAGGATTTGCTCTGGCGTGATGGAGAACAATTAATGATCTTTGACTCAAGGTTGCTTTCCCACTTTGGGATGACACGTTATGATGTCATTATGATTAGTCGGTGATGGCTGAGAAACAAGGGAGCCTCCCTTGAAATCTTCAATAGAATAAGAAAATCAATGGCCACAGGAAAGTGGCTCTGATACCATGTTAACAACCATTGCACCTAAAAGCTTAAGCTCATAGGTGAAGGTGCAGAAATGTATATCAAAGGGCCCAACACAATATTTCAACAATAGAGATGGCTAAAATCTTGTAAAATATCTTTGTTAAAAGTTCTGTACACATGAAGATATATATGTATTGTCAACTCTATTCTCAAAACAAAGAATACAAGAGATTATACTCAAAGCAAATCTTCTTCTTTGTATCAAAGCATCCGTAAGAGAAAGAGAAAGTCCATCATTATAGCTTCCTTATCTCTTAACGGTTGCAACTTTGTGACTCTCCATCTCACACCAGACAACTACCCGTTGTGTGCACACAATGACCACCAGAAAATCCAGCCTCAATGCAAGGACGATGACATTGATGATGGTGTCGGCATGGTTGTCTGCGTGCTCCATGTTTCGAGGGAGTCGGATCTGGATGTTTCACCTCAATTACTTTCGAACTCATCACTTTTACCACAAGAAGGATAAAAACCACATAAATTTTCTTATTATGATGAGTTGGACTTATGAAAGAGAAGATATATATATATATATGTATGTATGTATGTATGTATGATTTAGTATTAAGGATCTAATTCATGATGAGGTTGTATTGTAATAAAAGAACAAAGTTAAATACTTTCACTTCAAACACTTATCATGGAAGGTGAAGCTGCTAATTTTATGCACCACCATCAAAATTTTCTTCTAAAACCATCTTCAAAGGAATTGAAAATTTTCAATGTTAAAAATAGAATAGAAATATTAAAAATCGAAAACAAAAAGAGAATAGTAATAACCTGTAGTCGCAAGAAGCAAAGGGAAGATGAAGAGAGCCGAAAGCAGATGCTAGCTATATTCCATTAGTATAGAGAGAGAGAGATAAAGAGAGATCAAAAGAGAGAGAGAGAGAGAGAGAATTTGAAATGCATGACAATAGCTCTGAACAATGCTTATATAGTAGTTTCAAGTACTAATAGACAAGCCACATGGTACGCAGACATGCCTACCTGGTTTGTTTATATATATATAATTTTCTTGCTGAAATTATGTACTAGTACTAAATCACTTACTTTTATTTCCTTTAACAAGTTTTTTTTTTTTTTGGGTTTTGTGGTTTCAATTTTTACCACTTATCAAATTTTATTCTAAACAAATTCTATTCTTATCCATCTTTTGAACAAGCAAATATTTTTTAAAATTTTCATTTTCAATCCAAACGTCGCACATCTCTTTTTTTGAAGTATTGCACCAAACAAACTATGATCATCGTGCCATTCAATGATCATTTTGGATGGATACTATTAGAAAATCATTTAGCCACAACTTTATATATAATAGCACCAAATCTTTTTATTGAGACTTACACCCACAATTGTTTTTAGCACCCCATACCTTTCTCAATCTAGCAATTTTCGTTCCTTCTTTGTCCTTATATTACCAAACAAGAGTAATACATAGTATTAACCACATGGGATTCTTACAATCCGATGCAGTTAAATTTGGTTCACAAAATACAAATCGAAGTATATGTATTGGTAGCATATTCTTTACTTTCTCAAAGAAAATTAAAGTGTGCCCTCAAATATTTAAATTAAAATGGGAAAGCCCTTTTCACTTTAAAAGAAAAGGATGTCATTGTTTTGGCTTCTTTAGAAATAAAGGTTAGGGGTATCAATAAAGCTCTCTTAGCATGGCCTAGTTCCTGAATCTTACCATACTAGGTTGCATTTTAGCGGTTCA
This sequence comes from Buxus sempervirens, assembly GCA_947561395.2. Classification (NCBI taxonomy): domain Eukaryota; kingdom Viridiplantae; phylum Streptophyta; class Magnoliopsida; order Buxales; family Buxaceae; genus Buxus; species Buxus sempervirens. The sequence continues at coordinate 31,371,394 of OX387189.1, forward strand.
CATGCACAAAACAACATGAGTATGTTCATGGCACAATACGATAGGAATCCACATGTGGCTCGATCTGGTTTTAGATAATGCTACTATCAACTATGGGCAATGCACAGCCATTCTTTGTGGCCCCTAACAGCCACAAAGCTGCTACAAATGGCTAGCTATATAGCTCTTATATCATTTTTACCTTCATATTTAATATAAGAATGCTAAAAAATAATAGTATAAAAGCATACTTAAGAATTAGTATAAAGTTATGATAGCCGTTTTCCATGTTAACAGGAAATCATATTAATAAATACATATCAAAGAGTCACAACTAATATTGTATTACAATTATCTCATGTGTACTCCTATCTAAAGTATCACACTAACAAGTACAAGATCATGCAAGTAAAATCATGAAGAATAGATATACTATGATGGCTTAAAAATACACATTATGCAGGAAAAAATGAAGTTGCACTACCTAAAATAATGTAACTTACAAATCTTCGTAGACTGTTTTCTTTGTAATATCTGGAATTTTCTTAATATTAAAAATTATTTTATATGAGAATTTAGGGTAGTTGTTTATTAATTGGGATTGTTTTGGTCTAGGAAATGGTGAAGAAAGCTAAGATCTGAAGCTTGGGAAAATTAATCCTATAGCTAGATGGAATTTTGAAAAGCGAGTAAGTGCTTTGTTATTTAATTTTTCCTTATTGGCTTATATGGTTGTGATAGCATAGAGGGACACTACATAGGATAGCTTTCTAATCAAAATAGGGTTTCCTTAGTTTGCTTGTGCATGCGAATTTAGAAAAGTTTTGCTTCTTGCGGTGGGGAGAATGGAGAAGATAAGAGGGTTGAACATCAAGTTCTGATTAGAAAAATCTCCCTGGGTTTCCTTGGAGTCTTGAGGTTAGCAAACAGGGAAAATCTTTGGGGGAAGTTTTGTTGGATTGCTTGCATGTAGAAAGTAGTGACCCTTTAAAATCTGGAAAATTGCATAGTTTGATATTTAAACTAAATACTTGTTTAGATGAATTTGATGGAAGTTTTGATGGGTATTGGTGGTTTACATGATCTGAAATTTTTGTTTATGATCTTGTGTAATCTGAACATGTTTTTGAGATGAAATAACCTGTGTTTGATTGATATTAATGGATGGATTCGATTTGGATGATGTTGATAGCAAGTAGATTTGTGTTTAGTTGATTTGGAATGAATTGGATCATGATTTCAAATTATTTTATGTCCTTGAATTGATCTGAACAGTTATGGAAACAAAAAATTTAGAAAAACTTGAAAGATCGAGACTTTGCCTTTCGTGCTCCAGTATCCAACGAGAGTGACATCAAACCCTTGTTTTGTCACTTCCTGCCGGTCTTGCGCTCAAGCGTGGAATAATTGCTGTCTCAAATTAATTTTAGAACCTGCAACGTGAGAGTTGAGGGCCCGATACGCGCTTAAGCGACCATGCATAAATCTTATATTAAACTGGACTGCTTGGCCGGCACCTGATGTGCATTCGAGTGAGAAAACACATAATATATTGACTCTTCGACGCTTGTCTCGCTTGGCCAACACTCAAGCATGACCCTTTTTGCTCATGACCTTTGGCTAGAGCGAGCTCACGTGATCAATCCAAAAACCAATATGTACCTTACCCCTTCTCCCCCACCCCCACCTTGCCGCTCATCCAGGCTAGAGCACCAAACCAAAAATTTTTCAAAAATAATTATTTTAAACTAAAATCATTTTTAAAAGACTTACAAACCTATTGCTATGATTTTGTGAAGGTTCTTGAGATGATTTTTTATTCATGAAATATCTATGGAAAATTTATTTTAGTGTTTGAAATGGTTCATTCAAGAATTTGTGGTCTTGGTAATTACATGTATCTTGTAGGTTATACTTTTTCTCCTATGTCTCTCGAAATGAATTCTTGGTTCCCTCGTATCTTGGAGGGGTTTTATGACATGGTTGGAAATATTAGATTGGATCTGTTATTTGGATTTTGGTCTAGTGTCTAGCGGACATAGCTCAGTTTAGATCCTTACTTTAGATAGATAGTGAAATAGGCCAGTCTTTGTTTGGTTCATGTATGCATACCTCCATGTATCTTGGAGAGGCCTTCATGTATCTAGTTGACATGCAGCAATGCGCACCACTGTGCATGTCGGTAAGGCCATTCTTTGGATATTTGTAGTTTGACTAGGTTGTATGTGCCAACCCATTCCTATATCTTGTTGGGGTGCTCCGCAAAAAGTCAATGCCCATGTACTATATCTAGTCGGCTTCGCACATAAGACGTGAGTGGGTAATACTCAAAGAAGTCTAATTTCACAAGTCCTGTGATTTCACACATTACTAAGTACTTGGTTTTAAAAGTGGAATTTGGAAAACCTAGAAAATATTGCATCTTTATTTTACATGTGGAAATTTCTATATTTGGTATTTCCTTGTTTATTCTGTTTATTGGAATTGGTTTTATTGTTTACAAAATTCATGCTAGTTATTTTGAAAATTATGGATTGTATTTACTCTAATGCATTGTTGCTACTTATCGAGATTTCAATCTTATAAAATGTTTTTCAAATGTTTTATTTTCAGATTCCCTAGGTGGGGATGTTCCAGAAAGGGTAGAACTGACTGAATTAGTTAAGGACCTTGTTGACGATGAGTTGGATGACCATTATTGTCTGATGTAGAATATTTTCTATTATTCTATTAGTTGAATTTTGTTTAGTTGATTTATTAACTCATGGGTTCTTATTACTGTCTTTGAGAGTTGAGAGTTAGTTGACCTTTTCATTAAACTATATAGTTGAAGATTTTATCCTTTTATGTGATGTTATACTTTCACATTTTGATTTAGGTAGTAGTTAATCGTTTTAAATTTAGAGTCTGGATTAGTTGGGGCTTAGGTTTATTTTACTAAGAACAAATTCGGGTCCAAGGCATGACATTCTTCATATCCAATAATTAATTAACGTCAAAAAGGTGAAATTTTTTACTAGACCTCAAAAACCGGATTATTGGAATTGAATTGGAATGTTGTCTTTTTATTCCTTGTTATTAAATATTTTATGTGAATTCCACTAACATAGTTTCGAAATTGCATTTATATATATTAAATCTTATATTTGGAAAAATATGCATATTTGAATAAGATGACACACACCTGAGTATTTCTAATTTTGAATTGTGTATACTGCACCCTTATTAAATTGGTTTTACCCTGCGATAAGTTTGACTCATCAATAGAGGGTTAGCAGTTTATTGGTTAGTAATGGGAAAATGAAGTTCACTATTTGATCTCAAGAGAGATTCTTATTATGTTTTGGATATCCAGTAGTTTGTGTGGATGCATAAAAAGATAATTAAAACTTGAGTGTTTTTTGATGAGATCTATGCCATTGAAAGCTGAGCAATCCTACTTTGATCAAGTCAAATTTCATGGATTTACATGAAACCAATCTCCACGAATAGACTCTTGTGGATCTAGCTAGTATGCATTTAAACAATTGTAGAACCAGCAACTTCAATTAAGCACACCTCTCTCAGTTTAAATCATTATATTTTATTTTCCTCATCTAATAAGCTTGTTAAATACCATTGGTTTCATTAGATTTGAATTTGTTTTGATGAAGTTATATTAACCTATGCTGCTCACTAGAAATTTCCAGGTTCAAAATTTCCTTAAGTGTTTTGGTTTGGGATTTTAGTTTATTCTTTATGATTTTTCTTCATTCATAATTACATTAGAGAGTTTGAATGTGATCTCTCAATAAAGAAAACTTGAGTAGTATTTTATTTCTTGATATAAATGCATTGAGGTGAATAAACCACTATTGGCAGTTCTCTCTTCTTGGTTTTTTTTTTCCTTAAAAAATATTCATATGCTTGGGGAGACAGGTTGTATTAGAGATATAATTGCAAATGCTATAAAAGTTTGCACATTATAGTTGTCATATTAGCTTCAATTAATTGCATGTTTTGGCATTTGATACATATGTGGGGTTTATTTCATAGATGGTTTTTTTCTTTTGTTATGGATTACTTTACACATATTAGTTCTCAGGTTTTAGAAAGATTGTTTGGCCTTATTCTACTTTATTTGCCTTATAACACTTCATGCCATCCCTATATTCCTCTTTCTTTGGATTTTGGGAAGACTGCCTAGTCCTTAACAGTTGGGTTGCGACTTGGCACCTCAAATTATTTTCTTAGGTACACTGCATGGTCCTTAACTGTTGGATTGCAACTTCCACCTCATGTGAGTTTTCATGGATGCTTGCAAAATTCTTACAAGGCAATGAGATTGGTAGAGTTCAAGTATTAAACTTGCAAACATGATTTGATTTATTTTTCTATGCATGTGCACATGTGTTTATTTAGATTACCATTTGTATTCAATCTTTTTGGGAATCCTTATAAATGTTTGTGTAACGCCCCAACTCCACCCGCAACAATATTTTCCACTTTGGCCCATTGGGCCTCACGGTTTTGCTCTTGGGCTTTATCCTAAAAGGCCTTGTTGCTTGAGGAATCACAAGCCTATATATATAGACATTCACCTTTTCCTCTGCAAGCAATATGGGATCTGGGATCTCACAATCTACCCCCTTAAGGGCTACACATCTTCATGCAATAGCCTGCCAGCTTCAATAACCTGCTAGCCCACTAACCTAAGCTTGCCCACGTGCACCAACCAATGTCTCGGTCCCACATTTCCAATCAAGGTCTAGCTTTGATACCATTTGCGATGACCCAAGGGGTGGTCTCCCTTCTTTTCGTCCTAAAACCTTTGGGTGGTAGGAAGTTTATTGTGACATCTCGATCCCATATTTGAAATAGATGAATACCCAATGCAGTATATGAATAAGGAGTAGCACCCTTCCTATCGCCTATGGCTTTTAGGAAGAAAAAAGGGGAACCGCCCTCTTAGTCATCGTAAATGGTATTAGAGTTTGATATGGATCTAATACTTCGTGGTTGGTGTAGGCCCTGACTTTGCCCGTGGAAGGTGCATGGTTGGATCAATGAGGGTGGGCCTGGTGATGGGCTGGCGAGCTTCTAGGCTGGTGAGCTACTGCATGGGGACATGCAACCTTAAAGGGGGTGTGGAGATCGTAACATCCTATATCACATATCAGAAACAAATGAATATACCCGATATGGTATATGAGTTAGGAGTGGCATCCTTCCTATCGCCTATGGGTTTTAGGATGACAAGATGGGGATTGCCCCCTTGTCAGGGCGTTATAGAATCATATCAGAGCTAGATCAGGATCTAGTATTCTGTGGCTGTTGTGGGTCTTGAAATTGCCCGTAGGAGGTGGTTGGATCAACGAGGGTGGGTTGACGAAAGCAAGCCTAGTGATTTGTTAGTAGGCTTCTAGGTTGGCAAGCTAAAGCATGGAGGCATGTAGCCTTAAAGGGGAGGAAACGTGACATCCCAGATCCCATATCAGAAACTAATGAATACCCGATATAGTATATAAGTCAAAAGTGGCACCCTTCTTATCGCCTGTGGGTTTTAGGATGAAAAGAGGGGGACCGCCCCTTGGGTTGTCATAATTTGGGATTTCAAATTTAATAGATGTATGTAGACATCCCAAAATTTCACGATTTTTGATAAATCTTGAAGGAGAGAAATATCTTATTGAAATTTTCAATTTGGGTTTGAAATCCTTAACCCATTTGAATCCGAAACCATAAAGGAAAATGCCCAAATTCAATCTTTTATGCGAAGTCAAACTTTCCTGTAGAATTTTGTTGACTTTTGACCCAAAAAATGAAATATTTTTTTAAGACAAGATTTCAAGATAATTTTTCCCAGTAATCAAGTTTTTAGCAATGTTATTGTATAAATGAATTTTTTGAGCCTTTAATTTTTGACAAATACCTTGGCATTAACATGTTGAATTTTTTACCAAACCTGAAAAACCAGAATTTAGCCTTGAACTGGAAAGTTGACTTCTTATTCATTTGGAATTTGGGTTTGGAACTATTTTTAATGGATTCAAATTGGGGTAGGGGGTGTTTGCTTATTTAAATGTAATATCTTACATAAATGGAAATTAAAAATATAAGGATATTTACTTAAATGATATTACATGTAAATAAGTATTACTTGTGCAGGTAAAGGTCATGGCTATGTAGAAACTATTCAAATAGTTTTTTTTTTGCCCTAAACTGAAAAGTCAGCTCGGTTAAACTAAATTTCATGTGTAATCGAAATTTAATTTCAGTCATGAAGTGTTATATGTATGACTAGAATTGAATTTCGGTCATGAAGAGTTTTATATATGAAGTGTTATATGTATGACCAGAATTGAATTTCGGTCATGAAAAGTTTTATATATGACCAAAATTCAATTTCAGTCATGAAGTTTATATGTATGACCAAAATTATATTTCGGTTATAAAGGATTTTATGTGTAGCCGAACTAAGTTTTTGGTTGTAGGAGAATTTGTTCAATTTAAAAATTCCTACGAGCTTTCACTTATTTACCATGCAACCTATCTCTAGAAAGTCTGAATTCCTCAAATTGACCTTCGAAATTTGTCAAATTCTCCCAAATTCATGCCTTAGGCTTGAATTGGAAGGATCTAGATACATTTTTGTGTTTACCGTTGGGATTTTCTTGCCCCTTTTTTTGTCTATAAATAGAAGGTCTCTCCTCTAGCAAAGGGCTAGAATTTTGATGCTCTAGAGCTCTTGAAGAAAAAGAGAAACTCTGTCCAACTCTTTACTCAAGCTTCCAAGACACTCAAGGTAATGATACAACCTCTCTCTTTACATTCCTTTCAATTCAAGCACTCTCTCATCTTCTACCTTTCTGTAGATAAGGCCTTAAGTGTGTTTGTAGCCCCAAACTATACTTAAAGTACCTTAAACCACCTCTTTAGCTGTAAAACATGAAGAGAGAGCTAGGGGAAACAAGTAATGGGATGGATCTTTTAGATCTAGAACCCTTTCTATGTGATATATACATGATTTGTTTATATTTGTTTGTGGTTGTTGCTTGCGTATATTTTGGTTTCAATTTTGGAAGAATTATATAGATCTATGCTCTTTAATAGAATTATATTTCAAATCTCTCCTTAAATTTGATTTCCTACACACTTCTATGCACACAATCACTTGATTTCATCAAAATAGGCATAGATCTTAGATCTACTAGGCTCAATATGGTAGATCTGAAATCAGAGACCTTAGATCGACATCTCAGGACTTTTTTATATTGATTTACTTGTTTTAATATTTTAGAGAAAACCTTATGGTCTAATCTCTCTTAATTTGAGCAAATCTCAACCAATATGGGTAGATTTGGCTCTCACTCTCCAAATAATGAGAGATCTAAGCCAAATCTATGCCCTAGATGTTTTTAGATTGTTTTCATGTCATTTCAAATGATTTCAAATCAAATTTACAAGAACAATATGCACACTCCATGGTTTTAGCTTATTTTCACTTAATCTTTATAGTTCTAGACAGAACCTGTGCCTTATGTTATATCATTCATAACTTTATTATATGGATGAATTTTTGAATTATTCCAGAGGTATATGAAAGGTGAGGAAGTCTAATTCAATCTTGTAAATTTTGAGCAATTTATATGGAGCCGTTTGCTCACACCAATCGATTGAAGTTGATGAGTCAGATAAGTACAGTTTATCGTACATATCACTTTGATTGAACACCAGAGGCTCATTTCAACTCCGATTTGAGTGATTTCAATTTAAGTCTTCCTTTATGAGTTTATTTCCAAATCCAATTGGTTTCATAAGTTTTCAATTAGAATTGAGCTACATGTGCTTGATTGACTCTATGCTGCTTAGTAGCAGATTACAAAGTCAATCTGTGATGCTTTGAGCATGTTTGGGAGAGCACACAAACTACAAATGGATGAACCTATCCCATTCAAAATATGGTGTCTCATACTTCATTCATATTAATTTTCAAGGATTTATATGGAGCCAATCTCCACGAATAGGCTCTCAAAGTTGGCAACTCATCACTTTTATTGTGTTACATCAGTAACTTTGAGCAAGTATAACTCTTTTGTTTCCAATAGGATTCAAGTGAAATTTTTACTGTATCTTATAATCTATATAACATTTCAAATGGCTTTCGATTCATTCAATTTGAGTTTGAAATGAATGATTTATGATTGATTGAAAGTACATAGCTCAAATAGCCTAACCTTGCACTGATTTCTCCATATTTGATTTGATTTCCTTTTTCCTCATTTTTTGTTTTGATTTTTAATTTGATTATAAAGTCCTAAAGGTGATGCATCCACAAAGAGAGTCCACAATCCATTGGACAACTCATGTGGAAGATCACACATGTGTTTGTTCTTTTTTTGTTTTATTTTTGTGTGAAATGCATGTAAGCAAGTATGTAGCATGAATAAGTATATGATGACCATCTTGTATGGATGAATAGGGGTGCCTAACACCTTCCTCTACTCATAACCTAACCCCCTTACCCTATCTCTAGTATAGACCTTAAAGTAAAGCTTCTTTGGCTACATTTTTGCTCTTTTTATGTACACTTTGGTGTCCATCCACACCAAGACCTTGGATGGTGGCGATTTCATACTTTGTTGAAACCTATGTGGTGTTTAAGAGGTCAACTAGGTGATTTTTATGGTCCCACAGTGTGTAAACGCGAGACCAATATTTATAATAATCCACCTAACCAACTCATTGTGCTTTAGAAAATGGTGCTTTTAGACTAGTCCCACGAGATTCTTAATGTGCTTCTGTTATAGGCTTGAGGAGGTCTTATAGGGGTTAAGGTGGGAGCTGCATTTTCCATGTCTCCTTTTGGTTTTCTTTCCTTACCCTAGTCTTAGGGTTCCTAGCTCATTTTGAGTGTGGGTGCTTTTCTCATTTTCATTCCCTTGAGGTTGATGCCCTTCCCTAGTTTCGAAGTTTTTGCCAATTTATTCCAATCATGCCCCAATGATTAGAGAGGATTTAGATATAAGACGGAGCATCAACTTGTTTGTGCTTGTGAAGTATGTGAAGTAAGGGATTTGAGGGCTCAAAGTTTTATGCTCCATTCTCATGAAGATAGTTGTACCTTGTCGAAGCTTGTTTTCCTAGGATTCCATTGCCATGAATTTGCATTGATTTTGGTGCCAGGTTTTTTGAAATTAGAAAGAACTTTCTGATAGGACAAATTTTGTGTATAGGTTAAACTTATTTCTTGCCCTTGAAGTTTATGGCTGTTAAGCCTTTCTTGCCCATTTTCCTTATATTTCTTTTGTTTTATTCAGTTCCTTTTTCAAATTTCTCTATTGTCTTCGCGTACACTTTCCTTTCGGGCTTCTCTTTTCTTCCTTCTCGCCTTTGGCTTTTTCTCTTTAATTTTGCTTTATCACTCTCGGTGCTACAATGTGTTTTGCCTTTGCTTTTCGTTATGTTCACATGCCCCACTTTGCCTTTCTTTTCTTTTTGTCCAACATTTCATACATACAATTTTCCGTTGTACTGTTCGATACCCTATTTTGGTTTTCCTTCTTCATCGTGCTTTGTGCCGTGTTTTAAAACTCGCGAGTAACTCGGAATACACGGTTGAGTTACTCGGATAGGCTACCATGCTAGTAAACTCGCCCTAAAACTAGGGCAAGTTTGACCAGCTATTAGCCAAATTAATCAGACAAGTTACTAGAAAAACTCGTTCAAGTTTTTAGGAAACTCATCCGATTAACTAGGTATGAATAGAAAATCTAAGGTAGAGATGTACTGGAGATTCTCTATTTGCGTTCCAATGGTTTGAACCAGAGTTTAAAAACCTGGATAGGCTTAGTAACTTGGGAGTATACCAATCCTTGTAACTTGGGAACTTGGACCTAGTTACTAGCTTGTCAAGACAAAATTAATATTAATATTTTTAAAATATAACATTAATAAAAAAAAAGTTTAAGAATTATGAAAACATTTAAAAAAGCAATATATAAAAAAATTAAATAAAAGTTTAAAAATTATCACAACTTTCAAAAACAAATATAATGAAAACGACATCCTAGTTGTACTTTGCATGTCTACACTATTCACTAACCTACCGATTGTCTTCATCAACCTTGCGTGTAGGGTTCGACACCCATTGAGTCGGCGGTACTCTAAAAATAGAACTCGCTAGGTGCCATGCGATTTGGGATATGTCAATTTCCAATCAAGACGATTCCACAGCATGTAAGAAGAGTAGAACAAAGCTGGATGGATTGAGACATTAGATTTTAGATACAACCGGAGAAGACAAAGAAGAAGCAAAGTATGGAAACAATCTAATAGACTCGAACGACGTTGTGAAGTTCCATAGCACGTTATCCACATTGGAGACTTTGAATCCCAATCATCGGAAGCTTTGTGGGCGAGGGCTCCAATCGACATGAAATACAAGTAGCGGCTATTAGAATAATGAGGATGCAATGAGAAATCGAGTTCAAACCACTTAAACGCAGACAAAGACATCTCCAATACTTTTCTACCTTACATTTTCTATTCATACCTAGTTAATTGGACGAGTTTCCTAAAAACTCGAATGAGTTTTTCTAGTAACTTGTCCGATTAATCTGGCTAACAGCTGGTCAAACTTGCCCTAGTTTTTAGGGAGAGTTTACCAGCATAGTAGCCTATCCGAGTAACTTGGCCATGTATTCCGAGTTACTTGCGAGTTTTAAAACACTAGTTTGAACTCGATTTCTCATTGCATCCTCAATATTCTAATGGCTGCTGCTTGTATTTCATGTCGATTGGAGCTCACGCCCATCAAAGCTTCCGATGATTGGGATTCAAAGTCTCCATTGTGGATAACGTGCTATGGAACTTCACAACGTCGTTTGAGTCTATTAGATTGTTTCCATGCTTTGCTTCTTCTTTGTCTTCTCCAGTTGTATCTAAAATTTGATGTCTCAATCCATCCAGCTTTGATCTACTCTTCTTACATGCTGTGGAATCATCTTAACTGGAAACTGACATATCCCAAATTGCACGCCACCCAGTGAGTTCTATTTTAGAGTATCGCCAGCTCAATGGTTGTCGAACCGGACACGCAAGGTTGATGAAGACAATCTGTAGGTTAGTGAATAGTGTAGATGTGCAGGGTACAACTAGGATGTCGTTTTCATTATATTTTGTTTTTGAAAGTTGTGATAATTTTTGAACTTTTATTTAATTTTTTAATATATTGCTTTTTTAAATGTTTTCATAATTCTTAAATTTTTTTATTAATGTTATATTTTAAAAATATTAATATTAATTTTGTCTTGACAAGCTACTAACTAGGTTTGAGTTCCCAAGTTACAAGGATTGGTATACTCGCAAGTTACTAGACCTATCCGGATTTTTAAACATCCCTTGTGTCGAGCGTAAAACATGAGTAATCACATGAGAAGCAATTACCGTAATTTTGTAGGGAAAATTAACTTTTTGTGATACTTTATCAACATAATTAAGATTCAGTCAGAAAAATTCTGAGTTTTAACTTTTAATAAATATTTATCAAAATAATTAATTTTAAGTGATATTTCAATGTTACAAACAAATTCTTCCTAAAATGCCATTGTAAAACTCACTCTCACGACTTGTATAAATAATAAAATGACTTGTACAAATCAATAAATTGGTTTGTACAAGCAATAAAATGACTTGTACTTTAAGTGAGTGACTTGTGCAAATCATTTAGATGAGTGATACAAGGGCATTCTTGGAATAGTTGATTTGTAATAATATAATATTACTAAAAATTAATTATTTTGATAAAGGTTTATTAAAATTAAAACTTTGTTGACTGAATCTTAACTATTTTGAAAAATATCACTAAAAATTAATTTACCCAATTTTGCATCCCCGGAAATTCATAAAATCCAATATTGCATGTGTGTCGAAATTGAGGTCATCTCATAATAAGCCCAATATGGTGAAATTGATCGGCTAATGTGATGAAGACTCGTAAAGTATAAGATGCACAAATTAATGTGGGCCCACTATGTTTTTTTTGTCATGTGTCGTTTTGGAGTTTGAATATGGAATTCTAGAATGGGAAAATTAATTTTTAGTAGCATTTTTTTCAAAATATTTAAAATTCATTCTTTAAAGTTTTGAATTTTAACTTTTAATATACCTTTATCAAAATATTTAATTTTTAGTACCATTTCACTATTCAAGTCAATTTATTATTTGTACAAGTCCTGGGAATGAGTTGTATAAGGGTTTTTTTGAAAGAATTTTTGATTACTTATTTAAATAACTTGTACAAGTCACTCACTTAAGGTACAAGTTATTTTATTGACTTATACAAGTCATTTTATAGCTTGTACAAATCTAAAATAGCTTGTACAAGTCAGTTTATTGTTTGTACAAGTGAGTTGTATAAGGGTTTTTTTTTGAAAAAGTTTATTGTTTTTTAAAGAATTTTTGAAAGAATTTATCCGATAGGGAAATGGTATTAAAAATTAAATATGTTGATAAAGTTATATTAAAAGTTAAAACTCAAAACTTTGAAAACTGAACCTTTTCTTATAAATAACTTAAAAAATACCACTAAAAATTAATTTTCCTTAAAGGACTTGTACCCATAAAGGTTTACAAAATAAATCGCCATAACGAAGAACAGAAACTCTTTACCGGTGTACTCCTTCTCTGCGTGAATCTCCATGATCACAGGCTTCCATCTCTATCTTCTCTTTCATTGAGTTATTTATTATTTGTTCTTTGTCTTTTTCCTTCTTAAACCTGTTGAGAAACCCCTTCACCTGCACATAACAGCTCTCTTTCTCTCTCTTTCTTTTATCTTTCCGTTTAATCTGACGCTTCCGGCTGATCTTTTATTATGCTCGTTGATTCAATCGGCCTTCGTCATAACCAGAGTCAATAACTCATAACCACGCATGATTGGTGCCAATTCTTTTCTTGGAACCGTCAATTTGGGCGCCAAAGAGATCCCAAGACAGGCCTGTTACCGGATCGTGATCGTCTGCACCTCCAGATTGATGCCTTCCATCAAACTAGGGTTTCTTTCGAAGTCTGGAAAAGAGCAGACATTGTCCAGACGGAGGAAGATGATGGATTTAGTTCGAAATATGGGTACAGGATGCTTCAAGGATCGACCGGACAAAGGGCAGAAATTGGAGGTCGAGCCAGTTCGTGGAGGTGAAGATCTCTGGGATGCAGCGTCGGCTGAGGCGAATTCTTATCCCGAGCACCTTGTAATCATGGTTAATGGATTAATTGGGAGGTAAGATTGAATCGCCTCTTGGCTTGTTCCACATTGGCGTCGAGTTTCTTTTTGATTAGCAGATTTTGCTTCATTTAAGAAAGCTTTGGGTATGGACGATTGATTTCAATCTTGAAGTTCAGTATTGTCTCAAAACTGCATTTTCAGAAAGATTTAGTGTCACACCACAATCAAATCATGGCACATCCATCAATTTGTTCGCCACTCTCAAGGTCTGAAGCAATTTTAACGCTAGGAATTGAAGTGATGAAGTATTGGAGCTAACATTTATGAATTTGAAGCTCTGAGCTATAGAAGACCTGTCGTGTGCACCAATATGCTGTCTCTTCTTTCTTTTTACCCTTTCTCTGAAAAGTCTGCTTGTCTTTGCTACTGCCACCACCAGAATCTCTCCTTACATGGTCCTCACGTTGTGTAGCATAGTTGTACTAGCTCTCCCTAGTGAAAGGACTCAACCCAAGGCAGCAATATGGGAGGTTTCACCAGTCATGTTGACTTCCCCACCCTAATCTTTGTCATTAGTAGTGTGATCTCCATCAGCTTGCCTGACCAGAACTTCATTTAGTTGGACAGTGATTGCTCCGTCCTTCTGCAACATGCCCCCTCCGATAAGCCCTCCCATAGAATTGCCCAAAAATTCAAATGTCCTCATGCAATAAGGTGCATAGGAATACCCAGCAATTTAACCCAGCAACCTCTTCTCGACTATGTTCAGGTATCCTCAACCATCTCTTCCCCCACAATTCAAAGAAAATTGCTCCATCTTGGTTCACTGGAATAGGACTACTAACCACCAGATGTTCAGCCACCATTCCCAAAGGAATGTTGACCCTCACCTACATCCAGCACATTCACTAGCTTTTTCCCAACCCAACCTTGTTTACAAAATACGAGGAACCTCCAAGGATGGGCAATTTGTTTTGCTGATTGTGCAACTAGGACTACACACCCTCCAAAATTCTTTTGAGAGTTGCTTGCCGAAACCATGGTTTGAAGCTGAAATTTCGCCAAAATTTTGATTTCACAAGGTCAGCGACACGAAATGTCCACGGAAAACAAAATTTCATCCTTGGCTGAAACTAGGATCTTTTTTCCTTTGGTTTGCTACCTAGTCTCTTTCAAACAATGTCATTCAGAATAACTTTAGCTCCCTGGAAAGGCTTGACTCCATTGACAACACAGTCTCCCTTATCTTATTAACTTTACCTAATTCCCCTCTTGAGAATTTGCGCCGTGCATCCAATATGTTGCATCCTGATTCGCCGGTCGGAAGATCATCAGCTCTCCACCTTTTCTACATATATCCATTCAGCATTCTTCCCCTCCTTTCCTTTGAATGTCCAAAGTCATCTTTAACGAGTCTGTCTTGTTCCTTGACACGAGGCGCACAGTCTTGGTGTAATGTTGTGCCACCTCTACGATGGTTATGAGCCATTCCAGGTGTTTAATGCAGAATTGCACCCATGAATTAGATCTGCCATTCCCCTTAATCAGCCTCAGCATTGTTCTCCCATGAACTTCCATTCGAAGAAATTGAATCCTTTTCTGCTCAATCATCACAGTCGTTTTATCACCTTTGTTTCGAAATGGTCTGAGAGATTTAGTGTGAGACTACTCCATGGTAGGAAACATCCTAAGAATTTCAGCACGTTAAAATCCATCTGTTTCTTTCTTAATGATGTCCATGTTCACTCCAAGGTTGCCAAGCCTCCCCTCATCAGTTGGATTGTCTCCTGTCATACGATCAAACATTTTGACAGTTTTCTACTAGGCACAACGCTCCCCCATCAGAAGATTTACACGGTTTGATATTCAACATGTTATTAAAGCATATAAAATCCCTGATCAATCATAATATGCAAGCTCAGCCCCTAACCTTGACCTCATCTAGATGCTCCAACTCCTCTACTAAGGGGCGTAGTGGTTTTTTGTTTGGGGGGGGCGCGGGCGCGGCGCTTGCGGCAACCTCGTTCAAATCCATATAATTTTGCCTTCTCTTACATTGAAACTATGAAGAGGCATGAACACTAGCTTGGTATGAGGTATTCTTTGCCTCGGTCATTATGTTGGCTGGGTGCACTAGATCATTGTAAGAATCTTATACCCAGCAGGTGGTCATGTAAGCTTTGTTATCCTTCATTTAATGTCCTCCTGCTATACTCTCTTTTGCTGCCTACCATTTACTCCAGCTTGTAAGTGCTCCTTCTTTACCTTTGAAGAAAATCCTGGACAATCAATCATGTTCTTATAGACATATGCCAGGAGCTCTTTCAGTCTAGGAAATCCACTACCCTGTGGTTACTTGGTGGCAATAATTTTATACCATCTTGTTCCTATCACCCTCATATCATACCCAATGGATCCGGCCTATAACCACCTTACAACTAGGCCTATCACCTCCAGTGCTAGATACTATGGTAGTTACACATAAATCAGAACACAGTAATAACAGTAGGCAACAGGATGCAATCTCAAGAATGATGTCTCAGACCATACAGAACATGCAACATGCAACATATAACAAGTTAATAACAATATACTAGTAATCAGTCAATTATATTTATCTTAGCAATTTTGAACACTTCTTAAAATTTTTGGAATTCAAAAAATATTTTATGTATTTTTAAATAATTTTTATTAGTTTGTGGTTTTTATTTAACATTTTAAATAAATATATTCTTAGTGGAAAGTAATCTTATCTGCTGTTAAAAAAATTTATGTTACTAATTATATCATGTGTTTTTGTCTTTTTTTAAATAGTTATTATATTTTTTATTGCTTGTACATAATAGTTATTATAAATTGGCCATTTTAACTAATAATTATGTTCTTAAATCTATTCTCTATGCTTTACGAATGTTTTTTGTATTATTAAAAAAGCTCTTGTATTTTAAAATATTTTCTTGAGTTAAAAATTAAAAAATATTTTTTTTTTGGAAAATACAAAGTATTCATGTCCATTGATAGATTATATGTCACTAAATCATATAATCTAAAAGTGCATGTGTAGTATTGTATGTATGTAGATAAAAAGTTTAAGGCAGAATGTATGGGAAAAGAAATTGTTGAAGGGTATCTTTTGGAAAGTGAAAAGTGAAAAAGACATAGTTATCCATTTAAATATATAAGATAAAATGACATTAGAAGGTTATTTTCAGAAAAAGAAGTGTATTTTGGCACAATTTCCAAAGAGGCTGTTTGTTTTATATATAGATCATCAAGTTCTAACTAAATTAGAGCCTTTATATATGAAAAGGCGTGTTTTTACCTCAAAATCATGGGCTCCAGAAATGATTTTAAGCCTCAGATATAATGTTAAAACACTTCTAGAGTGGGTTTTAAAAAATTGTTTTTCTTGAATCATAAGAAATCTCGAGTTTTGAACAAATTTGACAAACTTTCAAAACCTAGAAATAGGAATCATCTTGGTCCAAATGCACGAAATTTCGACTGTTGGTCTCTTTTAAGGGGGGAAAAAGGGGAAGTTAATCTTGCTGATCTTTGCATTGGCTGAGATTCATCCAAGAAACTTCTTGCCGGGGTAGTTGGGGTTTTTTTGGGGTGCGGTAGCGGTGTTGCTGTATTGCACAAAATTTTTTAAACGCTGGTTGTAGGCAATGACCAATGCCAAGGAGTGTGTCAAATATGGGAACAAGGGTTTTCTCCTCTTTTTCTCTTGTTCAACTAGAAACAAGTAATTTCTGGGGCGAAGTCATTTTATTCGATAGGTACTTTGTTGCTTTTTGAAGTAATATTTTGATGCTTCTCATAAAAGGCTAAAAAGTTGCATTCTTGCCTCACCAAATATGTTGTGAGGCTTCAACTGAATTGAATTGTGCCTTCTCATTCAGGAAGCACACTTCCAAATTTTGGCTCCCTCAGTAATGTGTTGGGCTTACAGAAAGCAACAAAGTATCAACATTGTTGCCTACATAAACTAGAAAAGCATTCTATATAGTACCCTATGCCAGTATCCAATTTTGTTGTGAATGTAGCCAGCATTGGTAAATATCCTCCATAAAGTAATCATCTGCCACATTTATATTACTCCCTAATTTATATTAACCTTTCTATACATGCAGCTTATCCACATTCAAGTTCAATTTAGAAGTTTCTATATGCTTGGTTTTCATCTATTTTTACATTTATTCAGTGCTGAAGATTGGAGGTATGCTGCAGAGCAGTTTGTGAAGAAGCTTCCAGATAAAGTCATTGTGCACCGTAAGTGTTCTATTATACAAACAATTTCCCTTTTCAATTTTTTGTCATTTCAAAGATTGGGCAAGAAACTACAGAAAGTTAACCATCTATGCCAACAATTTGGAAGCATTGTCATTTGGGCATTGGGTTTGTTAGTCCATTTTTTTTTTTTTTTGATGAATAATGAAGGTGGTGAAATATATATTATATGGAAGAAAAGTGAAAAGTAAAGAGTAAAGAGTATAGAGTATAGAGCATAGAGCATACAAACAAAAACCCCAAGAACACCAGACCTCACAAAACCCAAACCATACCCCAAAAATACATAAACCAAGAACACAGCGGCCAACACTCCACTGTACATGACAAAAAGCAAAAACCACACACACTAGACCCCAAAATCAGAACCTGAACAAGTCGTTTAGTTTCTGATCGCATCACATCTCAAGGCATGGCGTCAAAAGCTCCTATCCCCCTATCTGGGAGTGACCCCCTCATCCCTCTCGACAGACCTCCTCCACTGTAAGATCCGAATAGCACCACTTCTTCCAATCCTTCACAATTTGAAAGGGCCATAAACCTTGGAACTCCAGAAGCACCGACGCCCACGATGCCACTGCAATCAACATGGAATCAAACACCTGATCCACTGATCGCCTGACATCCCTGAAAATCCTGCTATTTCTTTCCATCCATATGAACCATACCCCTGCATGGAATAACATATCATACAAAATAATGCCCCTCCTACTAAGACCCCTCACCCTCCACTGATCAAAGCATGCATTAAAAGAATCTGCGAACACCCAAGACACTCCAATCAACTCAAGCATCCGTCTCCATAAGATACTGGCAAACCGACAATGAACAAAAAAATGATCAATGCTCTCGCCATCCTCCATACACATGAAATAGATCTGCGGGGACAATGCAATCACTTTCCATCTTCTTTGGATTAAATCAGCTGTGTTTATCCTATTTAAAAGGGCGGTCTAGAGAAAAGCTTTAACCTTTAGAGGGACCTTAGGCTTCCAGAGCTTACGGACCGGGAAGGGGATAGGAGACTGAGATGAAGTATGCGAGACAAAAATAGAGAAAGATCTACAAGAGAACAACCTATTGGATGAGAGGGACCATGACACCTTATCAGATCCAAGGGGATTAATGACTACATCCTTTAGCCCATTAATAAGAGAAGAGATCTCTTCAATTTCAGAAGAACGAAGGTCTCTCCGAAGAGGAAGATTCCAAGAAACACCAGATGATGACCACTGCAAAGTGTCTGCGACAACCGCATTAGGAGACAGGGCCAAAGAGAAAATACGAGGAAATTGAAGAAAAAGGGGCTGATTGCCCCACCAGTGGTCAAGCCAGAAACGAACCGAGGATCCCGAATCAACAGACAATATAATATGAGGGTAGAAGACAGGAGCAAGTTTTAAGATAGCTTTCCATGTGCAATTTCCTGACGGCCGAGCCCTTAAGTTTATGAACCATCCATTATCATCCCTTCCATATTTGCTTGTAATCACCTGATGCCACAAACTTCCTTTTTCTGTTCTGAAGCGCCACAACCATTTAGCTAAAAGAGAGGAGTTACGATGGGCAACCATACCCATCCCAATACCACCCTTCTCTTTATCCAAACACACTCTATCCCACCTTACTAAATGAGTTCTCCTCCTCCCCCTCCCTCCCATAGAAAGTCCCTTTGGGCTTTCTCAATGATAGCCACTACTCTTGAAGGCATCCTAAACAGAGACATGAAATAAACAGGGAGATTTGCAAGCACGGCCTTGATTAAGATTATCCTCCCCCCCAAAGATAAGTAATTCCTTTTTCCAAAGAGTTAACCTCTTCTCCACTCTCTCAATGACTGGCTCCCATAAGCAAGGTTGTTAGTCCATCAACCTTGCTTATGGGGTATATGCTCTAGATCTAATAAATATACATTCAAGAAAATACTGCTCCATTTTTGTCTCATTTGTTTATGTTACAGTTGTTGTATTTTAACATTCATCAATGTGTATTTTGTTTTTTCTGTCATCTATGCAAACAAGTTTTTTTTTTCTTTTTTTGTTTTGGGGGTTGGGGCGGGTTGTTGGTGGGGACCATCTATCTTCTTCCAGAAGTTGCACTTTGTGATTTTTCTGTTAATATAGTTTAGGCAAAGAGAGTGTATGGATGGATGAATTACTTTGATGGATAAGTTACTTCCTCATTTAATAAAACCTAGCCAGTAATTTAATTGGAGCACATTTTGTACTGTGTTGCATTGTGAGGCAACATTTTATATTTCCTCCAAATGTTGTGCATTTATCAACTAATTTTTCCTATTGGAAAGCTTCAAATATCTCTTATATCAGTTAGGCCTATCAATGGATTGGATCATTAATCCAGAAATCTTCGGACTGGTAATTGATTAACAAACTGATCTTGTCTGACTGATCATATATATATCTTTATAAATCCAATTAAAAAATGTTGGATTCAGTAAAGGTTTTATGATCCAATAATTATCTGATCTGTCTTATTTAGTTCTATTACAGTGTGACTGTTGGTTGAATATTGCCAATTCAATAAAGAGGACGGGTCCCTTTACTGAACCAGTAGCCAGTCATGAATCTCCGTTAATATGAATTTCAAGCCCCATTGGCATCTGTGTATCCATTGAGTCTAAAGTCTACATCCTTTCTTCTAAGGACCCGCAGTTCTACCGTGCCCTTTACATATCTCAAGATCTGCTATGTGGCTTCCCTGGCTCTTGCATGAAGTGACTAACCACGTCTGTGGCATATGCAATGTCCTTGTTAGACTGACATGGTCAAGGCTTTCTATCCACTGCATTACGACAACTTGTCCTGGTTTTGAGACTGCTCTGGCATCCAAGCTTATCCCACATGCAAGACCTGGGAACTCACAAAGGGTACTGGTCTATTGCTTCCTGCCTGATTGCTGTCTCTCGTCCCCTCAGCTGCATATCAGATGTGTTAATGTACGGTTTGTTGGTTCAAACTTTGATGGAAGAGCTTCTGGACCTAGTGAAAGGACTGCAGGCCTCGATGCCAGTGAGTGCGAGGGAACCAAGCAAAGTAGAAGCTACAGATCCCAATCCTTGAGGAGCCTGGAGCTCATTCCCTGGAGTTGCAAAATAAGAGGAAGGTCTGGAAACGTAAATCAACAACTTCCATTTCAAATTGATGATAATCAAGTTTGGCTTGTGAACTTGGATATACCATAATACAACTAAATCCAGTCTTACCTGTTTGGGGATTAATGTCAATGTCTCTTCTTGAGAAGCTTCCCTTCATAATTTTCATATGTTATTCACAATCTCCATTGTGTGCAGCGTCTGACTCTTCCATGGCCGTTTCTTCCAATCTCCATTCTCTTGAGGTAAGTCAGGATCCGAATGGAGCCGAATCCCCTAGTAGGTTGGGGGCTATGGTTTCTGAGCGTGATCCTACCTGTTCTCTATGGTCTAGTCAAGCAGATGATGAAGACTCTCGTTAGAAGGTGAACTGTGTAGACCAAGGTCAGCATGGGTATTGCAGAATATAATGGAGTTCAGTAAAGCTCTTGGGGTGTCCTTTGAAGGTTCTGAATCCGAGGCAAAAGCACTATTTACGGCTGTTATCAGAGAGTCATAAGAGAAAGGGGTCTAAAAAGAAAGCAGAAAGGGAACTGAACAAACTTGCCAGGTCCGCTATTGAGAAAGGAGACCCAAAGTTGAGGTATGAGTTTGAAGAAGCAGCACAAGGAAAGGGAAGTCAGTTTTACCATGATCTACTAAATTCTTTCATGAAATGTTAGAAGGTTAAATGCCCAAGATAAGAAGGATGGAGTGAAGGTTAGCCTTTGTCAATGGGATCCTGATGTAATAATTCTTCAAGAATCGAAATTAAGTAGTGTGGACAGCAAGGTGCTGGAGAATATTTGGAGTTGTAAGGAGGTAGATTGGGTGTGTATTCCGGCTCAAGGGGCGTTAGGAGGAATCATTTTGGCATGGAAGTGTTCCAAGTTTCTGAAGGCTTAGACTTGGTTGGGTCAGTATGCTGTTTCTGTCTTGCTGAAGGAGGGTTCAGGAAGTGATTTGTTACCTATTTCTGGAGTTAATGACCCCTCGTTTACCAGTAAGATGTGGTAAGAATTAGAGGAAGCTAGAGGGTTTGGTGGCATACTGTGGTGTGTTGGTGGAGATTTTAACAACATCAGATTCCCTTTGGAAAGACAAGGTGGGAGGCATACATCTCCAGCAATGAGAGAGTTTTCAGATTTTATTGATAATAACTCTCTATTGGATGTTCCACTCAGGGATTCAAAGTATACCTGGTCTAGAAATCTGCAAGCATCTTCTCTTTCTAAACTGGATTGTTTCTTTTTACGTTTGGAGTGTGAAGAGGAATTTCTTAAATTCTCTGCATATTCTTGGCCTAGATCCCTTTCAAATTACTCCCCGATTTTTCAATCTAATGAAAATAAGTTCCATGAGGCCTGCCCATTCAGATTTGAAAATATTTGGCCTGAAGAGGAGTCCTTTGTGGGGCTGGTAAGAAGTTGGTGGGAGGAAATGGATTTCAATGGCTCGCCTTTGTTTTTTTTCTTTCAAGGAAGTTAAGAGCGCTGATGCTAAAGATTAAGGAGTGGAACAGGGATGTATTTGAGTGAGTTTACAAGAATCTTGAGGACATTAATGTAGAATTAAAGAATCTGGAGCAGCGTGAAGAGGAAGGGAGTTTATCTCTTGTGGACAGAGTTGTAAAGGAAAGGCTGAAAGGTGAGTATAGGAAGTTGGCAGCGGTCTTGGAAATCAACTGGAGGCAAAAGTCTAGGGCCCTTTGGCTAAGTTAGGTGATAGAAATTCCCCTTTTTTTTATAAAGAAGCCGTAGCAAGGGAAGTAGGAATTTCATAGATCATTTAGAAGTGGATGGCGAGATGATTGTCGAGAAGTTTGAGATTGAAAAGGCGTCAATCAATTTCTATAGTGACATGTTTGAAGAGAATGTGAGTAAGACCCGCTTTGGACGGCCTCATTTTTGATTCGTTCTCGAATGAGGAGAGGGATAGTTTAGAATGCCAAGTCTCAGAAGAAGAAATCTTGGACACGATCCAGTTGTTGGAGGGGGATAAAGCTCTAGGACCTGATGGCTACACGATTGCATTTTAAAAAAAATTTTGGCCAATCATCAGGAAGGATTTCATAAGGACAGCCCAAGTGTTCTTTGAATCAGCTCATTTTGAGAAAAGCCTTGATGAAACTTTCATTTCTCTCATCCCCAAGAAGGAAGGGGTGGTATCTTTAATGGATTATCGTCCAATTAGTCTAGTAAGCAGCTTCTACAAGATTGCCAAGTTGTTGGCCATTCAGCTTCGAAAGGTCCTCCCATCAATTATTTCACAGTCCCAAAATGATTTTGTGGGTGGTAGACAAATTCTTGATGCGGTATTAATAGCTAGTGAATGTCTGGACTCTATTCGGAGAAACAATGATGAAAATATAATATGTAAGTTGGACATCAAGAAGGCCTACGATCATGTTAATTGGAAATTCTTGGGATATCTTCTTCGGCGTATGGGGTTTTGGGCCAGGTGGTGTTGGTGGATGTCCTTTTGTATTTCCTTAGCTTCTTTTTCCATCCTCGTGAATGGAGTAGTTATAGGTTTCTTTCATTCATCTAGAGGTTTGAGGTAAGGAGATCTGTTATCTCCCTTGCTCTTTGTGAGTCAACTGGTGGACAGCGGTTTCTTTGGGCTTAGTGGACGCCTTTTCTTTTGGTGTTGGTCGCTTATCTATTCCCCACTATTATTTGCTGATGATGCCGTATTATTTTTTAATGCACAATCCTCCCAGATATTTTCCCTGAGGTCTATTCTCACATGTTTTGATGCTGTCTCTAGGTTGAAGGTAAACTTGCAAAAGAGTGAGATTCTTTACAGGGGTGGTTCGGCTGAAGTTGATGGCTTATGTAGATTATTTGGTTGCTGCCTTAGTTCTCTTCCTACAACCTGTCTTGGGGTCCCTGTTGGGTCCTTTAAAGCTAAAGTGGTTTGGGAGCTGATTATCACCCGAATGCAAAGGAAGTTGGTAACATGGAAAAATAATTCTCTCTAAAGGCGGTAAGATTATTCTCATAAACAGATCTCTCAATAGCCTCCCTACATATCTTCTTCTCTCCATACTTGCCTAGTTTTGGTTGTGGAGAGGATGGAAAAAGATTCATTGGAATTCTTTGTGGAAAGGTTGGGATGAAGCCAAAAAGTACCACCTGGTTGGCTGGAAAGATGCATGTAGGGGTATGGAACAAGGTGGTTTGGGTATTAAGAATCTTCACACATTTAATCACTCTCTTTTAGCTAAATGGTCTTGGTGGTTTGGGAAGGAAGTGTCAAGCTTATGGAGAAATTTAATTGCAATCAAGTATGGTTATAATCCTAGTAGTTGGACGCCATCTCCTACCACTGGTCATATTGGATGCATTCTCTGGAGGCCTACTAGAAATTTTGCCTGCCTGATTTCTCCCAACTTATGATTTCTAGCGGGAAAAGGGGATCACATAACATTTTGGGATGATGGGGATGGGTGTTCGAAGGCCAAATTTCCGGATATCTATAACATTTCAGCAGGGCTTCAGGTATTTATCTCTTAGGTGTATCGCCATGATTCCAGAGGGGGGGAGTTGGAACCTGAATTTTAGACGACATCTGTTTGATTGGGAGGTGGATTCTTTAGCTCAACTGCTAACATCTGTTCATGGCCAGAACCTTTCCTTGAATCTGGATGTGATGCAGTGGGGCGGTAATGAGTCCGGGGATTTTTCTGTGAGATTCCTTTGCAACCAATTTTGTAACAATGACATTACCTTTACCTTGTCATGGATGGTGTGGCAACCGGCTCTTCTCACAAAGATTGGGTTCTTCTTGTGGACAGCAGCTTTGGGAAGAGTTGGGCGCAACCTCAGGATTTGGATCAGGTTCTTCTGTCTTGGAGTTGGTGCAAAGAATCATCTAGGATCGAGGACTTATGGAATTTAACCCCAGAGGCCATTCTTTGGTCATTACGGAAGGAGAGGAATCGCAGAGATTTTAGCGATGCATCAATTTTTACATTGGCACTAGTCCAATTTTCTGTTTGTCATCTTCTTTCTTGGGCTTCTGGTTTTAGTTCTTGTAAAGGGTTAGATAGTCAGGTCTTTATTTCCTGTGATAACTTCTTTCTCTTTTAAGGGGGTGGCCTTTTCTCCTGCCCCGGCACACTTATCGTGTAGCTGTTGTGCTGGTTTCTATATTTTAATATATATCCTCTATTATTACTGATCACCAAAAAAAATATTTCATATGTTATGCATCGCTGATCTGTAAAATTTCTTTTGGATATTTCTCAAAGTTTCCCTGCTTTGGTACCATAACATTTCCAATGAGATTGAAATTCAAATCCTCAAGTGTGGTACATCATGTTGTTGTAGCGAGAAGTTGGACATGAGCTGAAGGTTCACTTGTGCACTGTAGTGTGGTACGCAGGACTTGAACCTTTATCAATGAATGTCTTGACTCATAGTCCAAAATAAGCCTTTAAAAAACTTAATATCTGTCTATATATAAATGGAGACTTAAATTTGGGCCTATGGTTGAATTTATGATTCATAAAGAAGATAGACTACCAAAAGAAAATAAAGAAGACGAAAAGAAGAGAATCAGAGAAAAAGAAAGTTTTAGGTCCAGCAACTCTGTTGTCTATTATTCATAATATCATATAAAAAATATTAAGTTATCCCTTTTTTGTATCTCACATTTACATCAGTCCCCATCAAGCTGAGCGTATGTGTCAATAATATTCAGCTTGCGTAATGACATCATCCAATTTTTATTAAAAATTCATTTTGTGACGGAATCAGCTAGTTGGTCATCTGTTGGCTGAAATGTTAAATAATAAACTTTATTTAAGCCCACCATTTCGTTGATGAGATGCTGATCAACTTCAATTTTTTTGTTCTATCAAGCTGTTCTAGATTATGTGTTATGTTGATTTCTGCCTTCTTATCATTATAGGCTTATTGGCATTACACTTAATTAGAAGATCTATCAGGAGGTTTCTTGCCATAACAACTCCCATGTGCCATAGCCTGTATTTTGCTATTGGTTTGGACCTTGATAGCACAACTGCACAAGCATGTCTTGCTTTCTACAAGTGAGAAAATTGCCACCAATAAATGTGCAAGAGCTACTAGTAAATATTTGATCATCAGTACCAGTCTAATTGATATCCATATAGGTAAATAAGTAACCAATTGCTTAAAAAAAATTTGTCCTTTACCAGGATAGTCTTTCAAGTATCTCAAGATTTTACAGAAACTTCCTAGCGAGGAAATTAAGGTTCATGCATTTGCTGATTTACTACACTATTCTGCATACATTATACTTCTAGTCAATGGCAGTTATAATAATCTCCAGGAAGTCTTTGAAACATCCTCTTATCTGATGGTAGGTTCCATTCACTTCGAATTAAGGTACGGCTAAGTTTAATATGTCTTTACTACTTTAGCCCCCAGTTTCACTATGGATTTCGAAAGTCAGAGGTAAACTTCCTCCATAAAATAAGTATACCTCCTCTAATCTTGTGACCTCTATACTTGAGAAATATTTTGAAACTACTGGATGTGGAGTCTAAAACTTGCTGCCATGAAAGCTTTTAATTATTGAATTTTCTGTATATTGTTTCCTTTCACCATGATATCATCAGCACATACTATCTAGGGTAAAGCATGTGTATCTCTTTTCTTTGCAAAAAGGTTGTGAGCCGCCTGACTTCGCCCTGCTTTCTTCATGGCTTTATTAAAATCTAGATTGTCTGGTACAGCTCATCCTTGACCTCCCTTAACAAGTCTGGGTTGCCCTTGACTTATTTAGATTTCCATACACAACTCTTTTTTGATGAGCTTATTAACCTTTCCTTTGACTTGGCCACAGATCAGCTGATCCATGCACAGATAGGTGATGCAACTTAGGTTCTGCCAGGAATGATCCAAAATTTGATCCATGTTTTAAAACTCTGTTAAGGAGAGAAAATTAAAAAATTTAAAATAAAGAAAATTACCATGTTTAAAATTTCAAAAAATAAAGGTCAATATTTCAGTCTTACATGAGCACGTTGTAGCCTCCTGAAAGCCTTAAGAGGCTATATATCAGTTTCTAAGTGACCCAAGTTGATAGGTACAACATCAAATCAAGCTCATAGAGGCTCTCCTTTGCTTTCCTGCCTTCTTGACATCAATCACATCTCATTTAGTAGCATTGAAAACCTTAATGGTGCAATGGTGCATCATGAAATGCTATAAAATTTTAAGGTTTACCTATCAGTGGATCAATTTATCATTAGCAGCAATACACCACAGTTCTTGCTGCTCATTGGTGAGTTTTTTTTTTTTTGCTTTTTCTTTTCCCTTTGTTCCCCTTTTCAATCAACTGGATAAAGTGCTTGTGGATGAAGCATATTCATATTGAATTTGCTGTTTTTTTTTCTAGTGCTGTTTCATGTTGTTTCAGTTGACCTGACGGTGAAGGAGTGGGGTATCCACCTTGCTTCAAGATCTATTTGCTGCAAAAATGTGCATGAAGAATTGATTGGGTGTCTGTTTGGTTCTGGAAAGATTGCTGGTACATTTTGGAGCTATTTTGAAGGTGTCATTGGGCTGCATCTTCCTAATTTAATGGAGTTCTGCAGGTGCTAGGATTTCTGGTTTTGGATTCATCTAGATCTTCTCTGGTTGGGTTGTTCTGTTGTGCCATGGGACACAACAATCAGAAATGGGAGAATATATGCATTACCGCTGGTTCTGTTTTTGAACCAAGTGAAGATCTGGATGAAAGATAATTCTTATCACCCATGAGAGAGCAGTCTTTTTCTGATTATTTATCTGTTGTCACTCTTTCGGTTTTCAAGATTCCAGTGATTGCTCAAAGACCAAAAACCCCAACATGGCTGGGTTAAATAGAATATACTGGATCTCACAATGGTAATCTAGGTTCTTGTGGCGGAGGGATTATTTGTGATAATGATGACTGGGGGTGAGGCCGGGGTGGGTGGGTGGGGGGGGGGGGGGGGGGGGGGGGGGGGGGGTGTGGTCATCTGTTAGCTGCCTTCTCAAGTGAACTCAATTGCTCTTATTGATGCCCTATCATTGTGTTACACTTCTGGTCATGGTTTACAATTTTGCCAGCATTTCGTCTGAATTTTGTTTTTTTTGGGTCTGGCGGTATGAAACAAGTGGGGGTACAGACCCTCCCTATTTGTTTCCCTGGCACGTCATGAAATATAGCAGCATGCTGGCGAAATCTGGGAAATATTTTTCTAGATTTCCCCATATTAGGAAAATTTTAGAGAAATTTGGTGGCATGCCAGCAAAATCTGGAGAAATTTCCTCAGATTTACCCAGGATGGGGGAAATTGTGGGGAATTTATTTTCCCTAGATTTCTCGACATGCCAGTGGCACCCAGTGAAATTTTGGCAAAAATCCGGAATTTCCAACCTTGTTTCTGGTCGTGTGGAAATTAAAACCTACTTGAAGTACATTTTAGATCTGGTTCTTGGTAATGTTGTTTGTTCAACATAAGTTTTACCACGAGATGAAAGAAATTCACACGTTTAAGTGATCAATAACATTCAAATCTGGCAAACGTTAAAATCTAACATGGCTGCTGATGTTCTTGCCAATCATGGATTTGATATGCAAGTTTCCACATATTTCTACAGTTTGGAGGGGCTCCCAAATGAATTATTTGTTGCTGTTAGAATCTATTGAGTTGTTTCACATTTGATTTTATTTTTATTTTTTAAATCTAAAATTTTAAATTTTAAATTTTGAGTTTTGCTTTTATCATGCATTTGCAATTAGATGTGATGCTTACTAATTTGTATATCATGTATGTTGGGATAAAGCTCATTTTTCCCGTGTGGGTGTAATTTGTTTTTGGCTGTTCTGAAAAACCTTGGTTGAGTTCTTGTAAGCTTCCATCCAGTATATGGGTGGATTTTTTTTTCTATTTTTTTTTATTTTGTTTTTTGTTTTTTTTTAATGGTGTAGTTTTGCTTTTCTGTTTTTGTTTTTATTTTTATTTTTCCTGTGGTGGAGAGGGGTGCTGTGATGGGTGGGGGTGAGGGGTTGTTGGAGGGGTTGGGTGAGTGTGGAGTGGTGGAAAGAAAGAAAAATGAAAAAGGCTAATTGATGAATTGATTTTGAAAGAACATTTTCAGCAAACTCCTGCATATTTCTCAATGCCCATGAGTTGGAATGAGGGGGAGTTAAGGAACGAATATGAAATTGTTGTTTTTTATGGGAATGGAGTGCACTATCATGACCAGTGTACCTTTTCTTAATAACACAGTAGCATCAGCAGTTATATGTGGTTAGGATTTGGTTAGTCTATAATATTTATAACTTTGTGCCATTATCATTTCTATATACCCTTCTTTAGAGTCATGTAATTGCTGAAGATTTACCATTGACAAAATGTTATTAACCTAATATTACATAAGCAGGTAGTGAGAGCAACTCCTCTAGATTGACCTTTGATGGAGTTGATCTGATGGGTGAGAGGCTAGCTGAAGAGGTAAATGTGATACTAATGGGTAATGCTATGACCTTCCTCGTGTCTCATGATGTTCCTATGTTCATTCCATAATATTTCCTTGAGCTTTATATTATTTGGCTTGAAACTTTATTTCTTATTCTTTTATTTTTCATTCCCTCTATTTAACATAGGTATTGGCAGTTGTTAAACGTAGGCCTGGGGTGAAAAAAATCTCCTTTGTGGCCCATTCTTTAGGTGGTCTGGTAGCTAGGTATGCTATCGGAAGGCTATATCAAACTTTTCCTGAGAATCAGTCCTCAGGTCTCACGAGAAATTGCTCAACTAAAGGGCATTCAAATGGTTCAGTGGAGTCTCTTGGGCTGCCCTGTGCAGGTCCGATTGCTGGATTGGAACCAATGAATTTTATAACATTTGCGACACCACATCTGGGTTCAAGGGGGACATAAGCAGGTAGAACTATGATAGGATAGTGCCAATTTATGCTGTACTTTTCTTTATTATTATTTTTTAATTTTGTTGCAGCTTTCTTCTTGCAGTCTTATAGCTATTTTTGTTATTGTATCTGAAAATGTTATTATGTCACTGTTTTTTTACATTACAGGTTGTCAGATTTCCAGCATCTTGGAACAATATAAAAAAACTATTCTACAAAAATAGATGGATTGGAAAAGAGATGTAATTGAGAAATCCTTACTAAGACAAATCAATTAAGTTGTTCTTTTCTTTTCATTTGACCACTTTTATGGCTATGTTTTTTCACTTGTGGATTTTGATCTTAAGAAACCTCAACACAGTGAACGAAGGACTGTTTTCATAATGTTTGTAAAGGTGTTTACTGTTTACATACTTCTAATACTATCTCTTAAAGTTGGGAATTTTATTAACCAGAATCTTTGAAATTTTTGCAAAAAGGGCATAGTAGAAGTTGCCTTTCTCACCACTTTTTATTATTACTTGTACAAAATGTTCCATGACGCACATAAGTGTGGCATTTCCAGAGGTCTGTGTTGTCAAATTGACTAGGTGACGACATACCCGTCAGCTAGGTTTCTGCCTGGAGGAGAAATTTTTTTTTTTTTTTTTTGAAACTATCCATTGATAAATAAAACATATTTAACAAAATATGCCAAAATACTGTATTCATTAATTAAGAAAAAAAAAGAGAGGAAGACTAGCATGACATGATTTCTCCACATATAGCCTAACACAATTTGTAATCATATAATAAAATATGATATGATCTAAATGAAATAAACTTATTGGAATGCATAAATACACACATTGTGTGT